>JAJIBD010032053.1:0-126618 GCA_021461705.1 Cryptotis parvus | reverse complement strand
AAGGATATTCACAATACCCATCGGACAAAGGGGTTAATATCCAGGATATATCAGGCACTGGTAGCAGCACTTCTACAAGAATAAACAGGCCAACCCCATCAAAAAATGGGGAGAAGAAATGAACAGAAGCTTCCAAGGAGAAGAATTTGAATGGCCAAAAGGCATAGAAAAAGTGCTCTTCATCTTTAATCATCAGGAGATGCAAATCAAAACAACAATGAGGTACCATCTCACACACAGAGACAGTCACAATCCAAAACACAAGAACAACTGTACTAGGCGTGGATGTGGGAAAAAGGACTTCATCCACTGTTGGTGGGAGTGCCGACTAGTCCAGCCCTTTTGGGAAAACAATATGGGCATTCCTCCGAAAGCTAGATATTGAGCTCCCATTTGATCCAGCAATAGCACTCCTGGGAATATACCCGAGAGACCGAAAAACACATAGCAGAAACACTATCTGTACTTCTTTATTCATCTCTGCTATTCACTATAGCTAGAATCTGGAAACAACCTAAATGCCCGGAGAACAGAGGACTGGCTAAAAAAACTGTGGTTCATCTACACTATGGAATACTATGCAGCTGTCAGAAAGGCGAAATTATGAAATTTACCTGCAAATGGATGGACATGGAGACTATCATGCTGAGTGAAATTAGTCAGAGGAAAAGGACAGATATAGAATGGCTGCATTCATTAATAGGATATAAATAGATACCAGTGTTTTTACTAAATGTAGGAAATGGTAATGGCAGATTAAAACTCACCATTGAATATACACAAAGAGACTTAAGTGATAAACTCTAAATATCTGCAGGGCTAGCCACAATGTGTAAAATAAGAGGGAGAGAGAGATGCAGAGACAGAGAGAGACGAGAGAGAGAAAGAGGGAACTGGCTACCTGCTATTGAGGCAGCCTGGGGGTGGGGGGGAGGGGGTGGGGTACATTGGTGGTGGAAATGGGGCACTGGTGGAGGGATGGGTGCTGGAATACTGTATTACAAGAACCAATTATGAACACCTTTGTAAGTGTATGTCTCACGGTGGTATAATAAAAAAAATTTTTTAAAAAATTAATAAAGAATGGTATAATAAAATAATTAAAGAAAAAGTACTTGTTCGGAGCTGTTAACAGAGTTGTCGGAAAGTATGATGAGTCAAGAGAGCAAGAGATATTTCCTAAGAATTTTGAAATATATCATTCATGTTATTCATTAACACTGTATTTTCCACTAAGCTTCTAGAAAGGAAACTACCTCGCATTGCATTCCCTGAGTGAGAATCTTAAACCACGAGTATGTTTAATGACCTACATGAATTGTTAACAGCAAATAATAGACCAAGGACTAAACCTACAAATGGTAGGGAGTTTTATATTTTCTTATCCTAAGAAGTCTTTAAAAATGAAACTCTCAAAACAAATAAAACGAAGCAGTGCCTGATGAGCAAATTTAGATAAATGAAGAGACAAAGAGAAGCAAAATTGGAGAGGAACTCCAAGAAGGAAATTTGATGGAATAGAGGATAAACTAATTTTTTTGCTTTTTGGGTCACACCTGGCGATGCTCGGGGGTTGCCTCCTGGCTCTGCACTCAGGGAATTACTCCTGAGGTGAAGTTGCTCAGGGGACCATATGGGATGCGGGAGGGAATCGAGACCGGGCGGCCCAGAGCCGGCAGCGGTGAAGAGCAAACACCCAGCGTGTGTGCAAAACTGAAACACACCCTACCAGCTGGAGCTATCACTCCGGCCCTGCTCAAGCGTGGGGCAGGCTGCTCCTTGCTTTCTCCTATCTTAACTGCTTGCGGGCGCCAGGAGGCATGGCGGGTTTAGCTTTGGCCTGCCACCCCGTAGACCCTCAGAACAAACCAGACCACCCCTCCCTACTCCATGGGGGCCGCCATTTTTCCACATCCCGGACTTCCCTCTGATCACAACTCCACCGCAGACCAGACTATCACAGCCGATTCATCAATATATGTTTTTATTTAGAGTGACTACAATGTAGCCACCAGCACAGTAAACCTGGCAAGCTGCTCGTGTAATAATGATATGCCAATTACCAGTAACAATTATATTTGGCATTCCGTGACCCTAATATAATTGTTTGAGGATCTTTATGTTCCTGGAGCAGCGGATGCCTTTGGGTTCTACTAGCATGAGACAGGGCATATGGAGGGTATTACTGGTGACCGCTCTAGAAATAGATCATTAGCGGGAAGATAGTGATGAGTGATAGAGATAAACACTAAAGATGATAAAAATTGTGAGTATGGACCATATGTTTCTTCCAGAAACTAGAAATTGCAGACAAATATTAGAAAATAGATGACTGCTAAACAGACAATGTACTAGAACTATCTAATTAGGGATATAGTAATCCAATGTATTGTAAAGAATTTTGTCTTTAGGATCCTAGAGAGTAATGCCATTCAATGATGGCCCAGATATTTCAAAATTGTTTGTGGCTGCATAATGGAGTTCTTGGCTTGAACCAGAGCAGAAGACAATAGATTTACAATGCAGTGAGTGGGTGTAGGGCAGGGGAACACTCTACTCCCCTTTAGCTAACCTCTTGCAAGAGTGTTGTGATAGTTGCTGAAGAAGCACTTTCTAAGATTAGATTATCTGTTTTGGGTATGGAGACAAGTCTTAATATCTCAGTGTTTTAAAAAAGCAATACTATCAGTAGTATTTAAAAATTAATGGAATTTGATGTTACGGAATTCTTAAGCAACTTTTTATAAAATCACTGAATAGAGGGATGGGTATTGCTAATATTACCATGAGTGATATAAAGCATATCTCTTGAATAATTTTGGAAACAAATGTAATTCTGCACAATTTACTAACCTGGTTTCTTGCCCTTCCAGACATAGCAGAGTGAACAGTCTACCTTCAACTTTTTTGATGGAAAATACTGCTCTTTCTTTTTGAGAGAGATACTTTCAGACTTTAGATCTTATTCCCAGAAGGGTCCTATGAATACTGTAGGTACTCATACATAAGGACAATTTAAGAACATTCCTGCCCAAAGGCAGAATGGCAAATCTTAGTATGAGGTGTTTGACTTATGTTGGAATTCAGAATATGACTAATGCCCTGTAATCTTTTACTTGAACACATTCCCTATTAACACAATAATAAAGAACAAAAAAAAGGACACTTCAAATCCATATTTAGGATGTATGTAGTGTATAGGTATACATGATTAGTGTTAGAGAAAGTATGTCTTCACTCTGTTAGAGAAGCGCTGGGGTTCCCAACAGTGATGGGAAGCCGGGTTCCTTCTACTTAGAAGCTGGCGGGGAATGGATGAGAACTCAGAATCTGATGTAGTTTTAAAGGCTTTACTTATCACGGATTTCAGGCATACAAATCAACAATGAGGAAAAAACCCTGTGCCTAGGATTCCTGGCTGGAACCCCAGCTATATGTGAAGGCCAAAATGGTGGCCACCACGTGTTAAGTCCCTATAAAGAGGAGACAAAGACAAGACTCCCAAGAACGGTGCTGAAGCTCACAAAGGGAGGCGAAAGGAAGGCTACGAGAGAGGAAGCAGGCTAGTTTAATACCCCCTGAAACTCAGGGGTTGAAGGCCCTTTATATGCTAATATCTTGGGCCAAGATCTGCCTGGAAAAGCCTTTATAGGGTAGAGTAGGGGTTTCTAAGATGGCATGTCTCTGTACCAAAGGCTAATATCAATGCAGGTAAATATTTCTCCAAGCCTTCAGAAGTCTTGTCTACTTCAAATAGTTTTGCATTTTAGTTGCCTTTGAGTTATCAGGGGAGCCATGCTTGCCTTGGAGGCAAACAGCATTTCTCTCTGGTCTAATTACTTAGGGGTCCAACATGGCCAGGCAAATATGCTGGTAAGATCTAGCTAGTCCCCGCGATGATTGTGGAACATGAGAGAATATTTATACCAGCTAATTACAGCATACATGGTCAGATAGAGCTACTATTTAGACTACCCCTTTATCTCCGAGTTGATTTTGCAGAAGGCAATCCATGAGCAGATGCAGGGGCTGTAGAGAGGGAGTACTGCCACTAACTCTCTTCTTGAAGAGAGCCTACTACTCTGTGTTTGTAAGGGGCTCAAATTTTTAACAAGTTATCTAGAGTATATATAACTAGGGAAACAGGGTTTTGAGCACTGCTGAGAAATATACAGTTCACCAATGGAACCAAAACTTACTCTTCTCCTACAGTGTGTAGCTTGATATCCTTTAGGAATGATTTTTTCCAACCTAATCATTCATCTAAACTCCTGACTTACACAAACACTCACACATACACACACGCTATACACACACACAGTTTGCATAGTTCTGTTTCACCCAAGGGGGTCCAGCCACATGACAGAAACTTCCAAATGTACTTGTCAAAATATTGAACTAGACCCTTTTCCGTTCAAGGCATAATGATGTGTAATTGCAAAAATTCTCTATTGTGACTTACAAAGCATCATTTTTGGAAGTCATTTTGTAGTCAGTCTTTAATATTGAAAGTGCATTCCGTACAAATCTGAATTTTATAATTTTTTAAGGACCTTTATGTGGAGTGTAATGGAGCTAATGGCACCAGACTCATAGGCCATCTGGAAGATTGCAAGAGATAAAAGATATAGAAAATTCCTCGAGCTCCGGTCTACTAACAGGGTAGCTATTTAGATTATAGTTCTTAGTGCATATGTTCCCTGTCCACTTCATAGCTCTTAAGGTTTGGCCCTTGAAAACCTCCACCAGTGGCAGCCTTTCAAATCTCTCTCACTCATTTCTTCTTCAATTCCATTATTATATTTTCAGTCATTTTTCTCAATTTTAATTTTCCTTATCTCTACTGCCAGTTTGAAAGTTCCTTGAGGGACAAAGGCAAATGAGTCCTATTCCCAAGGGTTTATTAAACTGAGAGACACCTAAGTTCTCCTACATACTATGAAATACAAAGCTCAGAGGGTGTGAAGAAAGAAAAGAGGGCAACTTATGTATCCAATGAACTTAAACCTTTGCTTAATTCTGGATTTTTTCTCATTCCTTTATCTTTTTATTTATCTACTTTGTTGGTTGGTTTCACCTAGTTTGCTTCTGGCTATTTTCTCAGCTTATAGTCAAACTATCCTTTTTAGCAACCCTTGTTAGGAGGATACATGTCAAATGCCTCATTAGCATCTTTATGTCTTCTGCTAGTAGTTTGGAAAGCTGATGCTCTCCAGAGGCTCTTTGGACTGGGCCATCCGCTATGGGATGAGTATCAGGTGGCCTCTGAAGCTCTCAAGTTTGCACAAAAGCAAGAAATGATGCAATTTGGCTTCTGTCCCAATTTTCATTTGTGTCTTTTACCTTGTTTAAAGTGATACAAGTGGTTATTGTTTTTTTCCTTGTTTTGGTTTTATTTTTTCAAAAGGGGAGCAATATGTATTTGTATGCATTGTCTCTTAGAAAATGTAGTCTTAAATACTTTCAAGAATCTGTATAGCACTTTATTTTCTCAAAATAAATTAGGTAGAGAAGCAATGATAAAAAGGGATGTTTCAGGGGAAAAAAGCATTGTTGTAATTTGTCTCCTAAAGAATAACAATAGATTTCATCCTACTTTTATCTGGTTTTTAGTTTCGTGCTATCTTTGTTTAGTCCATGACACAGGAACTAAGACTCACATTATTGCATTAAGTTTACAAAGCTATCAAGATGCCCTTGAGTAATATTCATCATCTTGTCCTAAATTTTCTACATGCTCCACTAAAAGCCTAGTGGCAGAATGAAGGGATTGTCACAAAGCATAAAGGCAAAATAAAAATTTTATGTTCTTTTAGGCAAGTGAGGATGTGCCCTTAGCAATTTCTGATATTAACTCATTAATCCTCAGAACCTATCTAGAGGATAGATTTCAATAAGAAGCCATTGTCATCTCCATCGCCTTCATAGTTGGCCCTCAACAGAAGTACTAATCATTGTTCAGGACTTAGTCTGATCATCTCCTTAGTCCAGGATTCAATGCTGTGAGAGAAATAAATCAGAAGCCATTCTATATCCTTTTTTCCTGGACTGGCAGCACAAAGGGTCTCTGTGTATGAATGTGCTGCTACTGCCATCTTGAATTAGTTTTTTTTCAAGTAGGTATTTATTAAGCCACCCTGTGCCTCATTTTTATTGGCTCCACAAATTGGGTGCCTGCCCTGCCTATCAGATGTCCTAGGAGAAACTGTGTTAATAATGTAGTATTTAGGTCAAAACATGCCTCCTTGTTCTATGTAAGATGCCAGTGAAACAGAAGTGATGCCTTCCCATTTTCTGTTGCTCATCAGTATTCTAGTTTTGCTCTACTTCAAACTAAATTGGGCAATGTGCGTAGAATTGTATATAAAATTAAGACTAGATCATTTCCTTCTCTATTCTATTTATGTCACACTTATTTTATGTTTTCTTGCTCTGAAATTTTGTTTAATTTACTTTACAGTGTTTTTAATGGCTGACATATAACACCATACCTTCTTTGCATGTGGCATCTCAACAATGTACAATTTCTAATAGTCAGCATGAAATCATAACTTAGGGAAACATTGCTGAGCTAATTACGGGGACTATCAAAATAAATCCAAGTTTTTTTCTGGGCCACAGTCCATATCCGAATCATAATAAGTGTGAAAATGTTTACAAATCATTACAAATTTTCCACATAGTTTCGCTCAGTGTTAGGACCAATCGTGTTTTTTCAGTCATTTGAGTTGACACATTGGATCATCTCCAGTGAGAACACTGATTTTAGAAAACAACTTATGGGAGATTACAAATACTCAAAATAATTATAGTAACCCTTTAAATATCACATACAAGAAACAATTTCCAAAGAGCTATTTGAATATATTCATAAACACATTATGTATTTTAAAACTTATAAAGGCAAAAACCTGAAGGATGTTGTAATAACCCATTTAAGTAGTAATTTTTCTATAGTCTAGTGAATTCACATATTAAGAAACCCCAGTTATATAGGGGTAGTTATTTATTTGATAAAATAAGGATGAATTATTTTAATGAATGTCCATTTGGAATTAGTACCATTTAGGCATTGGAAGTGAGTATGTTAACTCGGCATAATTCTGATTATTAATTTATTTATAGAAATATTAATGATACCCAATGTTTACAAGACATTGGAAGACTCTAATATTGCTCCACTATCTCTCATAAATTTTCAGTCCTGTTTAGACTGAATTAGAAGAAATATATTTTCTGAAACAATAAATTAAATTCTTTAATTCCATAATTGTATATAAAATACGACTAGATCCATTTCCTTCTCCATTCTATTTATGTCACATTTATTTTATATTTTCTTGGTCTGAAATTTTGTTTAATTTATGTTACAGTGTTTTTTAATGGCTGTCATATAGAAATTATATTTGTCAGAAGTCAGTTTAAATTCTGGCCAGGAGGGTTTTAGGTTTGCCGTTCTGATCAAAATTATTGTACATGCTAAGGTTAAAAATAATTTTTAAGTTATTTAAGAACCCTCCAAATGCTATCTGAAATTTTCCGTGTATCTGAAAATTTTTCATGGAGCAGCGTTTAGCAATTTGGACCATTTTTAAATGCCCTCTGTCTCAAAGAATCCATGACTCCAAATACTAACAGAGTACCCTCAAATATTGCTTCAAGGCAATGCACAAGACCTCCAGTGCACAGAAAAACCATGAAATTCCCAAAAAGTCAGATTCTTTATTCCTAAAATCTGAGATTTTATGGTTACATCATTTTGTTGTATTTGGCATCATTCGATTATATAATTATCTTTTCCTGTAAGTGAGGTGTGTTTTCTCCGTGGGGATGCAAGCTACTTCTGAGCCATAATTATTTTTTACTGTACTGCAATTTGGATAGATATTATATCCTCATATGTTCCTAGAGTGTGACCTAGTGTTTTAGAGGATGTCAGAATTGAGAACATAAATGTTCCTGATAGAAAGAGAAAAGAATTTCCAATTATAATGAATAATTCGTTAAATAATATGTGTGAAAATAAGGATTACATGTTGATAACACTATGATTTGCTAAATGTGGGAATTATGGTTGAAGCCAAATGCATTCATTACAATCTCATTTGTAACTTGCCTAGAATTTTTTCTAAAAGGGAAATTCAGTACGACTATGCAGATAATAAAAAGTAATGCAATATTTTCTCTGGAATCAAAGTTTTGAACAACACCATCCTGAGGTCCCAGAATATATTGTATTTAATATACTATCACTTCTTCACTTGCATCACTTGTCTTCCCGTTGTTCATCAATTTGCTTGAGCGGGCACCAGTAACACCTCCATATGTCCTGTCACATGCTACTGTAGCCCAAGGGCATCTGCTAGCTCCAGGCACATAAAAGCCTCAAACCATTCCATCAGGTCATGGGAATGAGGTCTATAATTGTTACTGGTATTTGGCATATCAAATACAACAGGGGAGCTTGCCAGGCTCTGCCGTGTGGGTGGGATACTCTTGCAGTAGCCTCTATCTTGTGCATTTATTGATGCATGAGCCGGGCTTGTAATCAGCTGTTCTACTCAGTGGAACTCTGATGAGTGGGGAACCCAGATGTGGAAAATGGCGGCACCCATGGTGTTGGGGTTCCTCTGGCTTCTTGCGAGGCTCTGCAGAAGTGGAGGGCCAGGACTAGAACCTGCCTCCTCTCCCAGATGCCTCGTGATCCAGCTGGGCACAGGGAGAGCTGGTAGCAGCTCTGTATATGAGTCTCTGAATCAGGCATACCTGGGCTGAGCTTGAAAAAAGACTGCTGCAGGGTGGGTCTCTGATGAGCCAGGCTTGTGATCAGCTCTTCTGCTGGGTGGAGTTCTGACGAGTGGGAGTCGGATGTGAAAATTGCGGCCCTCATGGTGAGGGGGTTCCTCTGGCTTCTTGCAGGCTCTGGACTGGACTTGAAAAAGACTGCTCTAGGGTGGATTATGACAAGCCCAGCATGTGATCAGCTCTTCTGCTGGGTGGAGCTCTGATGAGTGTGGAGTCTGGATGTGGAAAATGGTGGCCCTCATGGTGTGGGGGGTTCCTCTGGCTTCTTGTGGGAGACTGTGCAGGGTTGACGGGCCAGGGCTAGAACCCACCTCATGATCTGCTGGCAGTCAATGACATGAATAATCCCTAAACTTTTTTGCAGGTTATAGTGTCTTACAGGTCTTGACAGAGGAACATTTCAGAGCAAAAGTCAAGTTAATTCACAATTTTAGTTTTTAAATATTCAACTAAAATTATCTATTTTGAGTAACAATTAAAAAAGACAGTCCTCTTATAAATTCATTACAAGAATTTCAGCTATAACTGCATTATTTATATCCCTAGATAAATTTATTCAAGGAATAATAAGACCAAGAAAATAGACTCCTGATTTGGGGCTATGATGGTGTGGAGGAAGTTTTTTGAATTAGACCCTGCAGTGCTCAAAGCTTACTCTTGGCTCTGTGCTCAGGGATCACTCTGAGCAGGCTTAGGGGACCAAATATCATATTAGTGATCGAAACTGGGCATGCAGTGTGCAAGGCTAACATCCTACCTGCTTACTATGGCTCCAACCCTTGTATTTCTTATTTTAAAAATGTGATTAGTATTCCTTCATGTATACAATACTGGCCTAGTCCTTATTTGCTAAATAGTTTTTTGGGGGAATTAAAAATTATTATAATTTAAGTAATATAATTGAAAAAATACTGCCCCCTGGGATGAAACCAGAGCCATGGCAGAGCCTCTCTACTTGTGGTGTATTCAATATGCCAAAAACAGTAACAATAATGGACCTCATTCCCAACAAATGGAGTCATTACTGGTGCCTGCTCAAGCAAATCGATAAACAATGGACGACAAGTAACAATATAACTGAAATGGTGTTTCAGTTTACATTATGTATACAAATGCCCTACCTTCTATAGTATCATTCTAGCTCCTTATTTCACAGAATTCTTATAAGCACCAATAATTTAAGATTCCTGGATATTTGCCTTTAAATATCAAGATACATAATCATAGTTTTAATATAGTATACGTAAATTATCTCTCTGTTTTATGTTAAGTACAATACTAGCATAAACGTTATTTCTAGAGGAAAGTATCTGTTAATATAACTTTGAAATTTCACGTTCTTCTAAAATTATTTTAAAGAATAAATTTACCTATTGGGTAACTAATTTGGACAATTCTATTCTCTTTATTAGGAACAAAACATGAGGGGGCTGGATGATAGTACAAATAGGGCATTTGTCTAGCACATGGTTGACCTGGGTCTGATCACTGGCATTCCATATGGTCCCCCAAGTACTGCCAGATGAAATTCTTGAGCTCTGATAATATGGGTATGTTAAAAATAATTTTTTTTTTTTATTTATTTTTTAATTTTTTATTTTTACAATTACAAAGATATACAATTAAAAGCTCATATTTGGGTTTTGGTCATACAGTGTCCCAGCACCCATCCCGCCACCAGTGCCCATCTCCCACCACCAACGTCCCGGTACCCTCCCCCTCCCCCAGCCCTCCTCCATGGCAGGTTCTTTATTTCTTTCCATTTCTCTCTCTTTCTCTTTTCCTTCCCCTCCAGACTATGGATTACAGAACATACATTAAAGGGTTGTCATGTGTATCTTTTTGCCTCTATTTAAAAAATAATTTTTATTTTTAACCCTGGGACTTTTCTTCCCAGAACTTTATGATTTTGAGTATTTTTAAAAAAAATAAATTATGTTTATTGTTAATTCTTGTTATTTTCATCTTAACACACTCTACTCCAATCTGTTTCAGTAGCTAATATTTTAAAAAGAATAAATAAAACTGATGAATTGCTTTAAAAGAAGCAGAGTTGGAAACACATATTATACTGTTTCCTTTACAATGTTTTAGATAAGAGGTGATATCAAGTAACTGAATTAAGATGCAATATAAAATTTTAAAAACTAATACTCCAACTAAAACTACTGGTTTGCTTATTTAGCATCTTTTCACCATATCTCTGATCCCAGAATTCCAGTCTCCATCTTCATCATTTCTTAAAATCACCTGTGAATGGATATTATATATAAGATCCTTTTAAAAAGGAAAGTTTTTAAGAAAGGGAAAGAATCAAGAATATTATGCAGCATTACCTAGAATGACTCAAATTGACACATAGCATGTCAATAGTAGATTGTCATAGAGCAGTAAAGAAACACAGTGTGCAGGTGGTGACTGGATGTCACATGAACAGTTTAGGCTCACTTAGGTCCTCTTTAGTGCACCAGAAAAAGGTCATTTATTAAATGGACCTCAAGAAATCTAAAATATTACAAGTGCTCTTAATGAGTAAATGACATGCTAGAAGAATTAGGCTAAATGAACCCCTATATTTGCATCTCCCTGATGATTAAAGATGAAGAGCACTTTTTCATATGCCTTTTGGCCATTCGAATTTCTTCTTTTTGGAAGCTTCTGTTCATTTCTTCTCCCCATTTTTTGATGGGGTTGGCTGTTTCTACTTGTGGAGTGCTACCAGTGCCTGATATTTCCTGGATATTAACCCCTTGTCAGATGGGTATTGGGTGAATATCCTTTCCCACTCTGTGGATTGTCTTTGTATCTTGGTCACCGTTTCTTTTGAGGTGCAGAAGCTTTTCAATTTTATATAATCCCATTTGTTTATCATTGCTTCCATTTGCTTGGTCAGTGGTGTGTCGTCTTTAAAGATACTTTTCGTTTCGATGTCGTAGAGCGTTTCTCCTATGTTTTCTTCGATGTACCTTATAGATTCATGTCTGATATCGAGATCTAGAATCCATTTTGATCTGACTTTTGTGCATGGCGTTAGAAGTAGGTCTAAGTTCATTTTTTTTTACACGTAGCTGCCCAGTTTTCCCAGCACCATTTGTTGAAGAGGCTTTCTTTGCTCCACTTAATATTTTTTGCTCCTTTATCGAAGATTAAGTGGTTGTATATTTGTGAGTGCGTTTCAGGATACTCAGTTCTATTCCATAGGTCTACGGGTCTGTCTCTATACCAATACCACACTGTCTTAATTACAACTGCTCTGTAGTAGAGCTTGAGGTTGGGGAAAGTGATACCTCCCATCTTCTTTTTCCCAAGGATTGCTTTAGCTATTCGTGGGGTTTTATTATTCCATACATATTTCAGGAGTGTTTGTTCAATTTCTTTGAAGAACATCATGGGTATCTTTATAGGGACCGCATTGAATCTGTATAAAGCTCTAGGGAGTATTACCATTTTGATAATGTTAATCCTTCCAATCCATGAGCAGGGAATGTGTCTCCATTTCCTCAGGTTCTTTTATTTCCTGAAGTAACGTTTTGTAGTTTTCTTTGTAGAGATCCTTTACATTCTTTGTCAAACGGATTCCTAGGTGTTTGATTTTCTGCGGTGTAATTGTGAATGGGATAGTTTCTTTAATGTCCCTTTCTTCTCTTTCGCTGTTTGCATATAGGAAGGCCATTGACTTTTGGGTATTGATTTTGTACCCTGCTACTCTGCTATAGGAATGTATTATTTCTAGGAGCCTCTTGCTAGAGAGTTTCGGGTTTTCAGGTATAATATCATGTCATCTGCAAATAGTGATAACTTGGCTTCTTCCCTTCCTATCTGGATGCCCTTAATGTCTTTTTCTTCCCTGATTGCTATGGCAAGTACTTCCAGTACTCTATTGAATAGAAGTGGTGAGAGTGGGCAGACTTGTCTTGTCCCTGATCTTAAGGGGAAGGCTTTCAGTTTTTCCCCCATTGAGAATGATGCTCGCTGTGGGCTTGTAGTAGATGGCCTGGATTATCTTGAGGAAGGTTCCTTCAATCCCCATTTTACGGAGAGCTTTCATCATGAACGGGTGTTGGATCTTGTCAAATGCCTTCTCTGCATCTATTGATATGATCATATGGTTTTTATTTTTCTTTTTGTTGATATGATGTATTATGTTGATTGACTTGCGGATGTTGAACCATCCTTGCATTCCCGGGATGAATCCCACTTGGTCATGGTGTACAATCTTTTTGATGACTCTTTGGATCAATCTCACCCCACAGAGACTGGCACACATCCAAAACAGCAAGAACAACCGGTGCTGGCGTGGATGTGGGGAAAAAGGGACTCTCATCCACTGCTGGTGGGAGTGCCGACTGGTCCAGCCCTTTTGGAAAACAATATGGGCATTCCTCCGAAAGCTAGATATTGAGCTCCCATTTGATCCAGCAATAGCACTCCTGGGAATATACCCTAGAGACCGAAAAACACATAGCAGAAACACTATCTGTACTTCTTTATTCATCTCTGCGCTATTCACTATAGCTAGAATCTGGAAACAACCTAAATGCCCGAGAACAGAGGACTGGCTAAAGAAACTGTGGTTCATCTACACTATGGAATACTATGCGGCTGTCAGAAAGGATGAAATTATGAAATTTACCTGCAAATGGATGGACATGGAGACTATCATGCTGAGTGAAATTAGTCAGAAGGAAAAGGACAGATATAGAATGACTGCATTCATTAATAGGATATAGATACCAGTGTTTTAATAAATATGGGAAATGGTAATGGCAGATTAAAACTCACCACTGAATATACACAAAGAGACTTAAGTGATAAACTCTAAATATCTGCAGGGCTAGCCACAGTGTGTAAAATAAGAGGGAGAGAGATGCAGAGACAGAGAGTGAGATAGAGAAAGAGAGGAAACTGGGGTACCTGCTATTAAGGCGGGTGGGGGACGGGGGGGAGGGGTACATTGGTGGTGGAAATGGGGCACTGGTGGAGGGATGGGTGCTGGAATACTGTATTGCCAAGAACCAATTGTGAACACCTTTGTAATTGTATGTTTCATGGTGGTATAATAAAAAAAATTTAAAAAAAAATAAATGAACCCCTATATATGTATAACTAATCAATTTGATGAATGAAGTTTGAAACATTAGAAAGTAACATAGATTTGAAAATTTGTGGCATCTAAAGTTTTATATATTTGCTACAGTTCCTACATAAATTTGCTACATATAGTTTCATATAAAACAAAGATCTATCACTATCACTATCACTATCACTATCCTCCCGTTGATCATCTATTTGCTAGAGCAGGCACCAGTAATATCTCCATATGTCCTGTCTCATGCTAGTAGAGCCCAGGGGCATCTGCTTGCTCCAGGAACATAAAGAACCTCAAACCATGATATTAGGTCATGGGAATGAACTAATATAATTGTTACTGGTATTTGGTATATCAAATACAACATGGGCAGCTTGCCAGGCTTGCCATAAAAAAAAAAGATCTACTGAATAATTTAATAGCAGAAATTGAACTAACTGGATATTATTTAGTTACTTGTTGAAAAAAGCACCCACGAATTGTGCAATATTCTACACTGAATTTCAGATTGCATCCTTGCTATAGCTGTACTGAAAGGCAGGGGCCAGCTATTTACTTACATCACTTGTATCACTTGTCTTCCCATTGTTCATCCATTTGTTTCAGTGGGTGCCAGTAACGTCTCCATTCGTTGGGAATGAGGTTCATTATTGTTACTATTTTTGGCAAATGATAAATCATTTAAAATTTTGAAATTTTGAAAGTGTCTCAGTTTCACTAAGACAAGACTATAAGAACCTGCTTCTTTGAAAATCAATAACTGATGAGAGCACCATTTATTATTACTAAAAGAACTGGGTACATAAAATTTAAAAGTTAATCCTTATTTCCTTAAACTTTCTAGAAATATATTTTATGAATGTGTATATCGATATTTTTACATTGACTTGTATCACTCTCCCATAAGAATTTGCTATACTTGATATACTTTTGTTCTCTCTACTGTACACTTCTTAACTTTTCCATCACTAATCATATTTTCATAGAACTTGCTTACATACATCTTATCAGCCTTGACAAATTCAATGCAATTTTAGACGTAGCTCAGAGCTTCCTAACATTTTAAACCTGATTAAAGCAACTCCATTTCTTTTTTTTTTTTTTTTTTTGCTTTTTGGGTCATACCCGGCAATGCTCAGGGGTTTCTCCTGTCTCTGCACTCAGGAATCACTCCTGGCAGTGCTCAGGGGACCATATGGGATGCCGGGATCGAACCCGGCCAGCATGGGCCGACTGCATGCAAGGCAAATGCCCTACCCGCTAAGCTATCACTCCGGCCCCCTAAATTTCATTTTTATTTTATTTTTATTTTTTGTATTTGTTTTAAAGTATTTTATTATACCACTGTGAGATATACAATTACAAAGATATACAGTTAAAAAGTTCATATTTGGGTTTTGGTCATACAGCGTTCCAGCACCCATCCCTCCACCAGCGCCCATTTCCAACCACCAATGTTCCCAATTTCCTCCCCCCTCCCCCGAGCCCGCCTCCATGGCAGGTTCTTTATTTCTTTTTTTAAAAAAAACATTTTATTATACCACCATTAGATATACAATTACAACGTTGTTCACGTTTGGAGGTTTCGGTCACACAAGGGCACCCAGATAGGCAAGGAAGAAATTAAGCTATCTATTTGCAGATGACATGATATTATACTTAGAAAACCCTAAACTATCGACCCCAAAACTCTTAGAAACAATAGATATGTATAGTAGAGTGGCAGGGTACAAAATCAATACTCAAAAGTCGGTGGCTTTCCTATACACAAATAACGAAAGAGAAGAAAGTGATATTAAGAAATCGTTTCCATTCACAATTGTGCCACAAAAAATCATATACCTAGGAATCAGCTTAACCAAGTGTGTAAATGACCTATACAAAGAGAACTACAAGACACTGCTTCAAGAAATAAAAGAGGACACAAGGAAATGGAAACACATTCCCTGCTCATGGATGAGGAGAATTAACATTTTCAAGATGGTAATACTCCCTAGAGCTTTGTACAGATTCAATGAGCTTCCTATAAGGATTCCCATGACTTTCTTTAAAGAAATTGACCAAACACTCCTGAAATTCGTATGGAATAATAAACCCCCACAGATAGCTAAAGTAATCCTTGGGAAGAAGAAGATGGGAGGCATCACCTTTCCCAGCCTCAAACTGCACTACAAAGCAGCAGTAATTAAAATCGAGTGGTACTGGAATAAAAACAGACCTGTGGACCTATGGAATAGAGTTGAGTATCCTGACACCCACCCTCAAAGGCATGATCAGTTAATCTTTGATAAAGGTGCAAAGAGTTCAAACTGGAGTAAGGAAAGCCTCTTCAACAAGTGGTGCTGGGAAAACTGGACAGCTACATGTGAAAAAAAATGAATTTGGCCCATTTCATTTTTATTATATATATCACTTCATTTGTCACTTGTCTTCCCATTGTTCATCGATTTGCTTGAGCAGGCACCAGTAACATCTTCATACATCCTACCACATGCTACTGTAGGCCAAAGGCATCTGCTCGCTCCAGGAACATGAAGAGCCTCAAACCATCCTTTGGGTCATGGGAAAGAGGTCTATAATTGTTACTGGTATTTGGCATATAAAATACAACATGGATAGCTTGCCAGGCTCTGCTGTTTGGGTGGGATTCTCTTATAGGTGCTTCTCATCTCATGCATTTATTGATGAAGCACACGGCCACTTTGCAGCCACACGAGACAGGGAAAGATCAGCTTTTCTGTTGTGTGAAGCTCTAACAAGCTGTGGAGTCTGGATGTGGAAAATGGTGGCCCTCATGGTGCGGGGGTTTCCCTGGCTTCTTGTGAGGCTCTTCTGGGATGGTGGGTCAGGGCTACTAGAACCCTCCTTCCACCTGAGTGCTTCATGATCATCTGGGCACAGGGAAAGCTGGCCTTCCAGCTCTCCCTGTGCTGAAAAATATATATATATATGTATGATATATATATATATATATCTATCTTTTTTTTTGCTTTTTGGGTCACCCCTGGAGATGCTCAGGGATTACTCCTGGCTCTGCACTCAGGAATCACTCCTGGCGGTGCTCAGGGGACCATATGGGATGCCTGAGATCGAACCCCGGCCAGCATGGGCCGCTGCGTAAGGCAAATGCCCTGCCCCCTGGGCTATCGCTCTGCTGGGCTATCCTGCCCACTGGGCTGTGCTTTATTTAGAGGTGACTACAAGAGTATGACACCCGCACGGCAAGCCTGGCAAGCTGCTTGTGTCGTATTTGATATGCCAAATACCAGTAACATTTATATTAGGTCATTCCCATGACCTGATATAATGGTTTGAGGCTCTTTATGTTCCTGGAGCAAGCGGATGCCTTTGGGTTCTACTAGCATGAGACAGGACATATGGAGATATTACTGGTGCCCGCTCTAGCAAATAGATGATGAACGGGAAGATAGTGATAGTGATATATATATATATATGCATATATATATATGAAAAGATCATATGTATGCTATATATACATATGGCAAAGTTCATATGTATATATAACATATGTTATATATTTCACATGACAAAGTTCATAAGTAGTATGTATTAGAACTTTGTCTTGACTCTCTTATCATCTTCCAAGATGTATAATATAATGTTTTACAGCATAGTCTCACTTCTTGAACACTGGGCAGGGTAACATAATCATTTTGAAATTGATCTCAGAAATGATGTCTACATCATTATATCTTTGTTTTCTTCTGCTGTACCACTCAAAAGTTTCAAATTAAATAAAGTGTTCTATCAAATTGACGCTTTTTTAAGGAGTCTAGAAGTAAAGGAAATAAACCTATCTCTACAGCTTAAACAGAAATTTAGCTCAAATACTTGTATTCTATTTTGTGGCTAGAGTTTGCAAGCAGACTGAACAATGCTTATAATTTGCAAAAAAATGGTAGAGCAAGAACAACTTCTAGATATTAGTTTGCATATGTATTATATATAAAATACAATACATGCAAAATATCTGTATCTTTATGTATTATGATGATAGGCAAATAGCTATATGATAGAGATAGACAGTTTATGCATGCCTATTTTAAACGTAATATACTATATGAACATGTTAGCACCATGTCTAGATATTTAGCATATGTTTGTGTTCATCATTGGTCTATCACATACTATACCAAGACATTCTTTTATATGTTATCCCAATCAATTATCATTGTAGCAATTTACCATGCTAGAAACCTAAACTATTATATACAGCATTAAAGCAAAGAACTAGGAAGGCTTATCAAAGTTGTTTTATTAACTGAATTGTAACAGAATGTCTTGGTAGTTTTTACAAGAATTAAAAGTATTTATTTACATAGCGATTGCCTTCACATAACTCCCTCTGAGAAAGTTCCCAAGGGGCAGTTACAATATTGTTCTGGAGTTGTAATAAAGCAAATGATTCTGTAAGTTCCATTTGTGATTACAAAGACACAGAACATTACACAGATCACCAGATTTCTGTGTGCTCAGAGCAAAGCAGCTCTTACTCACTCTGAGAGCATGAACTAATGGATTCATTCCTCTGACCAAGGAAATCCAGTAGGGTTGCTTAGTTGGAGCAGTGTAAAGGCAGGATTTTATTGTTACTTTTATTCATGATTTTCATTTATTGCACAGGTAATCCAGTATCATTTTTAAGTAACTTTTAAAAATAAAGACTGCACATTTCTCAGATGACCATTTTCTCTTTTCAACAAATAATATTATTAAGAAATAATCACAACAAAAAATATGAATTACCTGGCAGTTTTCACTGCTGAATCTGAGTTAACTCCTTCTGAAGTCATATATATTTAAAAAAAGGATTCTAATATTTAAGATAGTTAATGTGTGGAAATAGAGCAAGAAAAATAGTTGGTTAGTAGTGATAATTATTAAGTTATGACACAAACCAGAGACATAGTACAGCAGGTAGAGTGTTTGATTTGTAGGCAGTGACCCAAGTTTAATCCCCAGCACCATACAGAGTTCCTGGAGCCCCACCAGCAGTGATCCCTAAGGGCAGAACCAAAAGTAAGTTCCTGAGCAATGTTGGATGTGCCCTTACCTAAAAACAAACAAAAATGCTGTAGTGCTATGTAATATTTCTGAGCATTCCAAAATGTAGAATCAAATTAAAATATAAAAATATAAAATTTAAAATTTCAAAACCGAGACACAACGATCACAACACTTTTAACATCAATGTTCATGTTAAATTATCAATACTCACCTATGCTCTTATAGTTATAAAGACTACACCAGTTATATAGGCTAAGCCCTAGAATCCAGAGAATAAACTCAACTCATACCTCAGTCTCTAGCATAGTAAAACTGGTGAGGCCTTATAAATGGATGAACATGAAGAGGATCTTGCTAAGTGAAATTAGCCAGAGGGAAAAGGACATATATAGAACGACTGCATTTATTTGATGAATATAAAAAATAGTATGATAGCATTATTCCAGTTCAGGCAAAACATGAATCAGGAGGTCTTGTCAGAGGGTGGAATCTACCCCAAGTACATGGGAGTCAGAGGTTAAATAAGACAGAGAAGGGAATAATGTGCTAATAATTGTTGGAAATCATAAGACAGTCTAGAATTGAGCATTGAATATAGGCAAAGGGATATACACGACAACCTCTAAATGTATTGCAAGCCATAATGTGTAAGAGAGATAATGAGAGAGAGACAGAGACAAAGAGAGAGAGAGACACAGGCAGAGTGCCTGCCAGAGAAGCAGGCTGAGGGAGGGGGAGGAATCAGGGGTCACTGGTGGTGGGAAGTGGGCACTGGTGGAGGGATAGGTGCTATCAATGTATGACTGAAACTCAAACATGAACATTTTTGTAATTGTGTATCTCATGGTGGTATAATAAAATAATTAAAAAAATAAAAAAAAATAAAAGCATAGAATAAGCAAAAATAAATAAATAAAATATTCATTTAAAAAATAGGAGAGGGTTAACAAAACAGAGAATGAAGTATTAGTTTTAACAATACCTATATTACAAAATCTGCAAGAAAAGAATTACTATGTGATGGGTGGGCTGCCAAGAAACTAAATATACATATACATGGATATGTGTGTGTATATATCCATATACGTGTTGTCTTAATTCTTGAGAAGGAAATTCACAGCCAGATTTTATGATTCTATTCAGCATGCATAGATTATAGAGGTACTGTATCCACCTTGGTTCAATAAATAACATTAAATGAAGTAGGACTGATTCATTGCTGGCATAAATTTTTTCTGTATTACTACTTTCCATGGACATTGCTGCTTTAGTTTATGCTCTCAGACATCAACACACACGGCAATCATAACCATAAACCAAATGACTACATATTCAGAATAGATGGCTGTTAGAAAATACTCACACTAATTGATAATGACATCATGCTGGTATGCATATTACAATGTAAATGAGGCTTCCAGACTCATTTATGGCTCTTTAGTCAAAGTTTAGTACTTATTACTTTCTTTTCATGGTTTAGAAGATTCTTCTTAATGCTCTGGGATTACTTATTCCTGCTGATTTTGCCCCTTGGAATTGGACCAAGAATACCAATCTTTAACTGTATTTTGAAACAGATGCTTACCAACAATGAAACAGAATTGAAATGCCTAATGGAAACCACATTACTGAAAGAAAACAATCAAAGAGAAAACTGATTAACAGATTTATCCAGGAAACCATTTGGTTTTATTAAAATTTTGAATTACTTTTTTGCATCAAAATATAACAGTTTTCATGCTTTTTTTCTTGAGTGAGAAAAAATAATTTATTCAGATGAATACTTTTTTAACTGATATATTTTGAAAGGTAAATCAAAATCTATCTCAAACATAGCTGTAAGTGTGTATTTTCAGGGTCACATAAAAGATGCTAGAAATTAAGATGAAGAACTCTGAACTTCCACTAAAGTGTTTGTAAGACTCAGATTTAGTAAAACCTAGAAGGAAAACAATGTGAGATTAATGCCCTGCTATTCCTTTGGCTCCTGTTTGTGATGATTCACAGCCAAGACAGCACGATTTCCCTGGCTCCTCTCCTTTCTCTGGATTTTTATTTCTAGAATTATTCTCTTCAACGCTAAGAACTATAGAGGAAAATTAGAGGCAGAATTATGAGACAAAGGAAATATTTTTCCTTTAGGTTGCATAATGTTTAATCGGCCTCATTAATTGCTAATAAATTCTTAAGTGCAACAAGCTTTTTACTTTTGCTGTGTTTAACATAATAGTAAAATAATTCCTCTAAGTTAAAAATAACTGCATCTACAAATATAAATCACAAAATGTAACTCTTCTTCTAGACATTATTCACCTATTCCACAATAAATGTGGGGAAAAAAAACTTTTGCTTTCATTTTCAGAGAGTTGAATACATTTCAAAAATTATTATAAGGGATTAGGGAGATGCTGTCAATGGCTGGTGTGCATGGGAGGGAGCCCCTGGTTACCTGCAATTTCTTGATCCCCTCCACTCCCCCAACAATGTGCACAAGCACACACACACACACACACACACACACACACACACACAAGCATGAGTATGCTACAAATAAGAAATAAAAATCAATACTGGATCTACCAAAATGAAAGAGAAAACACTTCATTACCGAAAATAAATTACTGAGTTAAAAATTGGGATCAGAAATGATATAAACACTAAGACAACTAGACTGTGATGATCTCACCAAGTGATATCACTAGTCATTTTTCAGTGTAGTAGTAATTTGGCAGAGAAATGGCTTGACAGTAGCTCTACATTTTGTTTAACCGAGAGCTTCCCTTGTAGCATAATACATCATGGAACTGAAACCATTCAGCTTTGTTTTGCAATTCACAATTCAGCCCAGGTGGGCCACTATTACACAATAACTATGCAGCTGTTAGTATCATTGACTAAATTGTCCTTCCTTTTTAAAATTTACAGTATAATATGCTCAACCAATAGATACTAATGTCCAAAAACTCAGCTTTTATTTACCATTTACTCCCTATAAAGGTCCAAAATGACTAACAAATCATTCTCAAAGGAATTCCAATTATGCTGCTTGTTCCCTTAAAGAGTATAAAGGAGTAAAATGTCAGCATTGTGTGTAAGAAATAAAGTACTCACAACACCTGCGAACAATACAGACCATATAAAGCCCTTAGCCTGTAATGCATTTCTGGAAATCATTTCAGAAATTTACAAACATAATTTTTGGCCCATCTCCCCACCACTCTAAAGACTAGCATATGCCACAGGTTGTTTTTTTTTTTATCTGAATTGTCTTTTTCTATTTCTGATTCTAACACAGGAATGTTTTGCACTACATAAGCTATGTCAAATACATAGATTTTTTGTCAGTTAATTCTCATAAAAATTAATACCTTCCTCTGAAACTCTCTGATCCCAGTGAAATTGTTCATTTACTTAATTATTTGTATTTGCCTTCATTCAAAAGCTATTGGGCACATCCAAAGAGCTTTGTTCCATCTGACAAAATGATAAGTAGAACATGTGTTTCTTCAATTGTTTGCAAGGCTTTACAATTTTTTTTGGTGTTTCAAAGTGTGTTCAGAGAGGATAATAAATTTAGTGGTTATAACTAAGAAATCATCCTAAGTGTAGTTTGTGTCTTGTTAATATATAGTAGCTAAGATAACACTTTTTTCTAGTAGATTATTGTTCTATATGCTTCACAGGCAAAGCCTACTTATAAATTAACACAGCTGTACATGTGTGTATGTGTGTGTGTGTGTGTGTTCATGTATTATCTCTTTACTGGACTTTGGCAACTTTTGTGGAATTTATCTGAAGGGAGACCATTTTTCTCTTCACATTTTTGTAAATTATATCTAAAAGAAATAATTTTCTCATCTCTTGTACCTACATTAGAATCTTGCTTAATATAAGTTCTCACTTTTATGTAAGCCTAATATCTCTCTCTTTCCCTTTGTTTGGCTTCAACTGATTTTTAAAAATTAAGTTCTAAAGAGGTGGCAGGCATGTTATCCGTCTTGGAGTGGAGACATCCAAAGCACCATATGCAGGATCCCTGTTCTTTTGGTGTTTAAGTTCTGGCAAAAGACAGGCATTGAAAAATCATTTGTATCACTAGTCTTCCTGTTCATCGATTTGCTTGAGCGGGCACTGGTAAAAGTCTCCATTCTTTGGGAATGAGGTCCATTATTGTTACTGTTTTTGGCATATTGAATACACCACGGGTAGTTTGCCAGGCTCTGCCGTGGTTTTGGAGTTATCCCAAGGGGTCCAGTCTTCTGTCAGGATAGAAGCATTCTTGATTACTTCCTTTTCTCCTCCTCAGTGGGTAGAGTAATTTGTAGCAGGCCAGGTCTTCAGGTTCATTGAGTACTGGAAGAGGGCGGTGGGGTTCATGAAATGGTCCAAGATGGGGTTTAGGGTTTAGGTTGGGGTTGAGGTTTAAGGGCTAATCTGGTCTATTTCTGTTCTTGCGTTCACCATCTGAATTTCTGGCACATAGTTGGTTTCTACTAATTTTATGTACCTCCATGGGGAAAAACCAGTAGCAGCTCTGCCAGTGTGTCAGAATCTCTGGATCACAGCGGACAGCCCTGGAGCAATTCGTGGGCAGGTCCAGCGGGCCTCCTGGAAGGAACAGATGTGGGGAGAGAGGCCCCAGCTCCATCTCCGTGAAGTTCGGTGACTTTAGCCATCAAGACCCGCATACCTGGGCTTGAGATGGGCTTTTCTCTTGGGTGGGGTTCTGAAGAACTGTTGAGTCCGGATGCTGAAAATGGCTGCCATTATGAGAATTCAATTTGTCATATTAAATAAATGATGACATAATTATTTTAGTTACAACTTAGAGAAGTGTTTGTACAACGAATGCAGTTGACTACGAGATCAGGTTAAAAGGATAAGAAAGGGGTTTAAAATGATTTTAATTTGGGAATTCTGAGACTCTGAGCCTTTGCCTGAAAGTGAAGTGGTCAACGCAAATGGGTAGACAGAAGCATTACTTCTGACAGCTGCCACTATTTTTGTGGCATTTGACTTGAGGGAAATTCATTTCTCACTTTTTAAAAAGTATATATGGTCCTTTCATTAGGTGACCCATACTACCGTGTGCTTCTCCTGTGTTATTGAATGCTGTATCAAGGACAAAATCAAATCCAGGAGAATGGGGGCCAATAGTGTCTAAAAGTTGTGGCATGAAGGACGTTATTTTTGAGAGAAATCTTTGATACTTGGAAAATTGGGGAGGAATCCTTGAAGGTGTTTAGTGGGAGCTCTATATCCCTAGGAGAGTAATATATAGAATAAAGGTAATCTCTTTTTAATGGACTGCATTTTACCCTTTCTTTACTTCTTACATAATTGGGTAATCAGATCTCTTCTCCCAAATTAACTCTGACTTATAAACCTATGAGGAAAAATAGCGCAATGGAGAGGACTGTCTCCTTAATCATCCAACTTCTGATCTTTGTAAATTTCTGTAGTTTTCTTACAGAAGATACAGTAAACAGTTGCCAAATAAATAAATATATATATATATATATAATATATATAATTAAAGCAATTATATTTGGGAATTCAGAAAAGGTTTCTTGAAGTAGGTATATGAAACACTTAATATCTATATATCTATTTTGTGACTCCATTCTTCTGACACAGCTATTTCAGCTCCAAAATATTTCATTAACAAGCATGCATTGGACATAGTTTATGACTATAATATTTATGAGCAAATTCTCCATTTGAACTAGTTAAAAGTTACTCTGATTTTTGTTTCTGCTTCTTCCAAATAACCTTTATTCACTATTTATTTCTTTGATATTATGAAATGTGTTCACTGCCCAAGGACTTCTGGGTTTGTGCTTAAAATTTAAACTAAATTCAGCAGCTAAAATCCCTTTTAAACTATAATGAAATTACCAACTTAATGGAGCAGTGTAATCAAACCAGAGTTAATAAATATGGTGTGGCCTTAATAGATGCCATAAGGATGAATGTCAATAGATATTGACAATCTGCTATGTGAAAGCATGACATTTATTATGTTTATATTCACATTGTCAAACATTTATTATTTTTATGGTCCAGTTATGCTGAGTGTATTGGAAGCACAGTATTGGGTCTTATGGAAATAAAAGAAACAAACCATTTCCCACTTTCTAAAAGAGAGTTATTTGGAATTTTTAAAAATAGCACACATTAGAGTACTGGAAATTTAGTCCATCAAGATGTACACATATCCATCAGCACACATTGCAAAACTATGTCTTTAAATCTTGGTTCAAAGACAAGTACTTTGGAAGAAAAGTTGTAATCATATACATACTAGAAGGTATGGTTATCTGGTGATGGTTATCTGGTTATATTTATTTGTATCTTTTATTTTTCAGTGGGGAAAGTATTTAAAATTTGGCAATCTAGTGCTTGCATGTAGACTTATAATCCTTTGGATAAAGAGTAGAACTTAAGTTCTCCTAGGAACTCCTTAACCACATACAACTGGTCATAGCACCTCTAAGGACCATTCTTCAGAGGTTTCTTACATATATATTCAAATGAGCAATTAGCTACAGATAGAAATATATATATAAATACAATAAAAAACACATGTACATATATGTATATATCCATCTGTTTATCCCAAACTTTTGTCAAATATATTTCATAGTCATATAAAAATTTCATTTTTATGACTCTAGCTTGATTTATTTTTTTCTGCATTATCTATTACACATAATTTCTCTCCCTCTCCCACTACAATGAATATAAAAATAAGCTAAATTATAAATGAGATTGCATACACCTATGATTTTATCCTTAATATACACCTCTAGAACCATAACTTCCACTAAATGATTGAGTAAGCAAGTCTTTAACTTATATGCATATTGATTGACAAATGAAATTCTAGAAATGCTATCAATTAATATATCTGTAAAAGTATCTGAGAGAGTATTCAGTTCTCCACATGGTTGTAAACCTTGATAAGTAATAAATGTTACAACTCTTTTATGCATTTATTTTATCATTAAAAATTGAAAATAATTTATGTTTCATTCCATTCATATTTCTTCTTTTAAAAGCTCATACACTTTAACTTTTCTACTGCACAGGGCTGGGTGTAGTTATTTTTCTAACTATCTTTTATGCAATTCAGTTATTCCACTAATTCAATACTAAATAAGTTCTCACAATCACGATCTTCCCGTTCATCATCTATTTGCTAGAGTGGGCTCCAGAAATATCTTCATATGTCCTGTCTCATGCTAGTAGAACCCAAAGGCATCCGCTTGCTCCAGGAACATAAAGAGCCTCAACCATTATATTAGTCATGGGAATGACCTAATATAAATGTTACTGGTATTTGGCATATCAAATACAACACGAGCAGCTTGCCAGGCTTGCCTTGAGGGTGGCATACTCTTGTAGTCACCTCTAAATAAAGCATATATTGATGAACCACCTGGCCGCTAGTGGCTGGGCGAGCCAGGCTGTGATAGTCTGGTCTGCTGGGTGGAGTTGTGATGACAGGGAAGTCCGTATGTGGAAAATGGCAGCCCCCATGGAGTAGGGGGTTCGTCTGACTTGTTGTGAGGCTCTGCCGGGGTGGCAGGCCAGGGCTAGAACCCACCATGCCTCCCAGGCGCCTCATGAGTGGCTGGGCACAGGTAGAGGAAGTAGCAGCTCTGTCCCATGTCTGAGAGTCTCTGGTTCAGCATACCTGGACCAGATTGAAAAAAAAAAACTGCTGCAGGGTGGGAGTCGATGATCTGGGCTGTGATAGTCTGGTCTTCTGGGTAGAGTTGTGATGAGAGGGAAGTCCGGATGTGGAAAATGGCTGCCCCAATTTTTTGTCTGACAAGTTTCGTCTGACAAGTTTCCCAAGTTTCGTCTGACAACAAGCCAGACGACCCCCTTACTCCATGGGGGCCACAAATAGGTTCTAAGGGGGTTAAAAGAATAACTCTGTGGTATAGAACACCTATCTTGCAAGTGTAGGTTCCATGTCAATCACTGGTGCTGTCACATGTGCTGAGCATTGTCCTGCAGCTCTACTTGGATATGGCACTGCCAATTATTACTTCTACATCAAGTCAGGTGTGTATGGACACATCTAAAGGTTTACAATCACTGTGGAATACCACTAACAGATATGAGAGCACCATGGCCAGGAACTTTGATTCTTGGTGAATACCTATGTGAGTAATACAGCAATCCGCTGAAAGCCCTCTGACGAGAATGGATCAATAACTACAACAGTGTGACCTCTAAGGAGGTTGAAACTACAACAAAAAGTGTATATCCCTATTGTGTACCACAGCTGAGTATGTGGACATCGTAAGGTGAGGTTCAAGCCCCTGTAAGCACCACAGCTGAATGTGCAAGTGCTACAGTCAGGTCTGTGTGTCACCTGGGTCATTGCAAGAACAATAAGAACAATGGGGAGAAGGTAAAAGAGAAGCGTGTCTACACAAAGACATCATATCCACACACACAAAAAAAATCTCTTCATATTAGGCAACTGTTGCAGGACTCCTAAGGGCCGCTGCATCTGCTCTGGATTGCCTCCCGCAAATCACTCCATAGATAAGGGGGTAGTCTAAATGTGGCAGTTTATCCGACCATGTATGCTGTACTAGCTGGTATAAATATTCTCCCATGCTATCACAATCATCGTGGGACTAGCTAGATCTTACCAGCATATTAGCCTGGCCACGTAGGACACCTAAGTAATTAGACCAGAGAGAAATGCTGTTTGCTTCCAAACAAACAAGCATGGCTCCCTGATAAAATATAAAACTACAATGAAGTAGAGGAGACTTGTGAAGGCTTGGAGAAATATTTAACTGGCATTGGTGTTGATCTTTGGTACAGTGACATGCCATCTCAGAAACCCCCTTCTCTACATTTCAAAGGCATTCCCGGCTCAAAACATTAGCACATTAAAGGCCCTAGGTGAGATGCAGGGGAGGGATTACCTAAGGGCATTGGACCCTCCCTGCTTTCCATAACAATGGGAGGAAGGTCTGAGTTGCTGGGGTATAAACTAGCCTGTTCCCGCTCTCCCTGTCTTCTTCCCTGTGGGATCTCGCCTTGTGAGCGTTTATTCTCCTTGGAAGCCTTTACACGTGGTGGTTGCCATCTTGGCCTACACGTGGCTGGGGTTCTAGCCTGGAATCCTAAGCATTGGGTTTTTCCTTTTGCTGATTTGTATGCCTGAACCTGTGATAAGTAAAGCCTTTTAAAACTGTATCGGATTCCTGAGTGTTCATCCATTCCTCGCCGGCCGGAGGTAGAAGGGAACTTCGCTTCCCGGCACTGTCGGGGACCCCAGCGGAGCGCCCGACAGGCAACCACTGAAGAAAATTCACCCTAGCGACCAAAGGATAATGGAAATGTTATCGTGAACAGTAACTTCTCACCATGTTTAGAAAAGAAAGTGAGTTCATGAGTAAATTGAGTAAATGTAACAATTTAGCAAGTAAATTGAGCAATTAGGAAGTAAAATAAGCGAGCCCATTGGTAAATACTGTGATCTCATATTCCAGTGAATTATCTCTTTGTCCCTAATGTCTCAGAAATAACTTTGCTCTAAGATAAGCC
Source organism: Cryptotis parvus (assembly GCA_021461705.1). Classification (NCBI taxonomy): domain Eukaryota; kingdom Metazoa; phylum Chordata; class Mammalia; order Eulipotyphla; family Soricidae; genus Cryptotis; species Cryptotis parvus. The sequence goes on along the minus strand of JAJIBD010032053.1, from coordinate 98,114 downwards.
ACCTAAAGTCAATGACTAATGAAATCATGAAGAATTTAATAGAAGGCTACTTCCTTAATAGTATAATTGGATTAAAATAGGATTATATAAACTAAAATGAAGAAGAGGAAAGAATTTTAATCAGTAAACTATATTCATAAAAGGAACAATGTTTCCCAATTTTAGTTAAGGATTGGACACAGACTACTATTCTCTAATTCTTTAGGTATTTATCAATTTTAGAAACCACAATTATTACCAGACTTATTTTATTTTAACATACTTTAATCATCACCACCCCTGCTAATATTTTTACATTAGGTTTCAGTACAAAATACAAGACAGTATTATATTATTTATACCATTTTAATGCTTTTTTAAATGTAACAAGATATAGAACAGAATAAATATTGATGTTTTATAATACAATATATAATATATGATAAATAATATATATGATATACAATATATTATATATGATATTATATATAATATATCATGTATGATATATCATATATGATATATCATATATCAATATTATTATACCACATATAATATATCATATATCATATATGATATATCATATATGATATTTTATATATCATATATGATATATGATATATCATACATTATATAATATGATAATATATTATATATAATGCTATGTATAATATTGTATATATTATATATAATATATATTATTGTATGTCATATATTATATATAGTATATAATATATTATATGTCATATATAATATTTATTATATCTATTATATTTATATCTTATTTATATCTATTATATAATGGATATAATATCTATTATTACATCTATCATTAATATATAATTTCTATTATAATTAGATAATGATATATTATTATTAGATATATTTCATTAGATATATTTATATTAGATATATATTATTAGCTATATTATTAGCTATTTTATTATATCTATTATATCTATTATTATTAGATAGATATATCTATATAATATCTATTACATCTATTATATTTATTATTTAATGGATATAATATTATATCTATTATATCTATTACATCTATTATATCTATTATATTTATTATATATTATATATAATATGTATATATAATTATTATATAATATTTATTATTTATATAATATACAATATATCATATATCATATATGTGATATTATATATCACATATAATATATTAGATATCATATATTATATATCATATATCATAGATTATATATGATATATGATATATAATATTATACATAATATATGATATATTATATAATAAAATATTATTATACCACATTTACCAACAGAGTGCCGATATCCTTATAGCATGCAAATTTATGCTCTCAATTATTTTATTTTGTATATTTGCATGACCATAAATATATATTTACTCACTATGCTACATACTTGTTTATATATATAAAAAGTAGCATAATGAAACTGTAATACTATCATGTCAACTTCAGTGTTGAATTTATTTTTACATTCTGCCTTTGTTTGATAGTGATAAGTAAAATCATATTCCACATATATAGTTGCAAATATTTGGTTTAAAAAAATTTTCAGGGTCTGAAGAGAGATAAAGCACTGGGCAATACACTTGTGATGTTCATGCCTGACCTGAGTTTGATTTTCAGAATCACATATGATACCCTGAGCAATCACAGGAATAATCTCTGAGCACAGAGCCAGGAGTAAACCCTGAGTGTTGCCAGGTATGGTCCCCAAACAAACAAACAAACAAAAGATCTTTATGCATCTCAGAATATTCTTAAATAAATTAACTCAGGTTAAAATTCAATCAAGATTTAGTTTCTAATTTCAATTTTTATTTTCTTAAGTAGCACTTGATCACTTGACATCCCGTTATTCATTGAGTTGCTCGAGCGGGCGCTAGTAACTTTTCCATTTGACCCTATTATGTGCCAGTGTAGCCCAATGGCATCTGGTTGATTCAGGAATATGAAGAGCCTCAAACCAGTCGCCAGGGTCTTGACGAAGAAGTCTGACCATCTTGTAGGTGGGCAGCCACGTGATCTTTTGACATCCCCTGGGATCCAGTCGGTAACGGCTCTAGTCCAGTATATATCAAGCAAAGTATAAGTCAGGAAAAAGATGTTATCCTAACAAATACTACTAGAGTACCTTTGATTTCATGTCATGTAAACATGTTACTGCTGTTCTTTTCAATGAGTTGATGTTTCACCATGGAACATGTAACTGGCAGAGCTCTCTGATACTACCCTAAGCTACATATGAATTGTTTTATATTTTATGAAGAACAGACGTGCTTTGAGTAAATTCTATTTAAATTCTCAAAATTTAAACATTCCTAACCAAAGAAACATTTATACATTGTCCAAATATGTAGACAGAAGTGCAGGGTGGGCAGAAGAGAGGCATTTGCAAGCGAGCAAAAAAAAAAAAAAGTCTGGATTAAAAACTTCCAATATGTTAACATATGGATTATAGTACATTTAAGTACATGATTTTAAACTTATTTATAATATAACTAGTAATAGTTTATTTGAAAACTAATGTCAACTCAAATTTTGGTATAAGATTGAGCAGATTGTGAACCACTGTGTCGAAACAAGCACAATAAAGCATAATTTAAGCTCTTAATCCCACACTTAAACTCTATAGTTGAGTAATATGGAGTAAATAATTATATTCTTTAAGCTTCAGTGACTACATCTGTTCTGGGATTTAAATAAGAGAATGCACAGAAAGCTGTTAGCCAGAATGCTAGTTATGATAATGGTGATGATAAGCTCTGCTCAATTTTCAACTTGCCTCTGATGATTCTCTGATCATCCCATTTAAACCTGTAACCTTCCAGGTCTACCCAGCACATTTCTGATCTCCGTTCAAGCTGCTATATTCCTTTCAATTTCACTTATCACTTTCCAGAAAACAATTAGCCATCAATCACCAGAATATTACTGTAGCCAAACAAACATCACATATAATAACTTGCAGATCTACTCATACTTCTTAGACAAAAAGTCCTCTAATATAGTATTAGTGGATGGTTATATTGAAGCATAATTAAAGTTTATTACAAATCATAATAGAATTTCTTAGAAGACAGCAACTTTGTTTCTGTTCATCAAATAATTAGAACAGTGCCTATCAACTAGTCAGTCATCAACAATTAAATCTTGTTATATATATATATATATATATATATATATATATATATATATATTCTTCGACCAAGAATGTGGAAGGATAGGTCTACAGCTGAATCTGAACAAAACTATGTTCATGAAAAATGAACTAGTTCCAGAGGCCCCATTCATTCTCAATAGAACAGACATCTCTGAATGCAGCAGTTATGTGTACCTAGGTCGAGAAGTCAACATGATGAACAATCTAAAACCTGAGCTGCTCAGGAGGAAGAGAGTGGCATGGAATACCTGCAAAAGCATCGAAGGAATAGCTAAAAGGACAAAGAACCTCCAGCTCCTGGCACATCTCTTCGACTCCATCGTTCTCCCTGCATTAATAAACACCTCAGAGACCTGGGCTCTACGAAAGCAGGTTGAGAATGCTATTCAGGTCTCCCAGAGAGGAATTGAAAGAGCTATGCTTGGAATATCACGCCTCACTCAAGTGAGAGAAGGAATCCAGAGTTCCTACCTCCGGCGGCCGGTCCAGAGTCAGGGACGCTGTCTCGTTTGCCAAGGCATCGAAAATCAGATGGGCTGGACATGTAATGTGATTTGGAGATGACAGCTAGTCCAGAGCCGTTACTGACTGGAGCCCATGGGATGTCAATAGATCATGTGGCTGCCCACCTACAAGATGGTCAGACTTCTTCGTCAAGACCCTGAAGGAACGGTTTGAGGCTCTTCGGATTCCTGAAGCAACCAGATGCCATTGGGCTACACTGGCACTTGACAGGGTCAAATGGAAATGTTACTGGCACCTGCTCGAGCAAATCGATGAATAACAGGATTCAAGTGATATATATTTTAATAATTTTCAAAAATCATATTTAATAACATTTATTATATGATATATTATATGATTATACTTAATCATATTTATTGTATTATATATAAAATCTTATATTATGATAATTATAATAGTATACCTTGGGATAAGTAATCCATAATTCCAGATATTATGAAACTATGAATAAAATTTAAAAATGTTTTAACCTGCATTTCCTTTTTCTCCGCTTTCCTTACCCAAGTTTAACTATAATTTGGTTTCATTGACCGCACTTAAAATTTAGTTTCCTGAGGGAGAGAGTAGAATGATTTCATGTTAAGAGTGATACAAAAGTATAAATAATTTCACCACTTTAAGTGGAGCCTAGCACCTGCTTCTGCCCCCCAAAACGAGGAAGAATTGCTCAAAATAGCCTGTGTTCACAAGAAAAATGTATCTTTTATTATTCAATAAAGGGAGGGATAATACTTCTTCAAAAGATATCAGAAAAAGCAATGCCAACAAGAATCTAGAAATATAGATTACATATCTATAGGTAAGCCTATCCTATTATATAGGATATAAACCTAGGATATAAATCTATCCTATTATATTAGCACATACTTTTTCTATATGCCTTCCTTTTATTTGCAACATTATATTTTTACTTTTCCATGCACATATCATAGTTAGATGACTTAGCATGAGAACATTTTAAATTAGCTTCTGTGAAGTACTATTGAGTACTATGACACTTAAAATAAGATAATCTTCTTAAGATTAGTCAAAAATACAGTTTTACTGACTGTATAACCTTTAATTCTATAGATACTGGTGGGTATGAAGTGACATCACAATGTTTCACTTATATCACTTGTCTTCCCGTAGTTCATCAATTTGCTCGAGCAGGCACCAGTAATATCTCCATACGTCCTGTTGTTTGCTAGTGTAGCCCAAGAGCATCTGCTTGCTGCAGGAACATGAAGAGCTTCAAACCATTTTTCAGGTGATAGGAATCAGGTCTATAATTGTTGCTGGTTTTAGTCATATCAAGTAGCCTAGGTATGCCTGATCCAGAGACTCAGATACACGGGGCAGATCTGGTCCTGGCTCTCCCAGTGCTCAGCTGACTCTTAGGCATCTGGGAGGGAAGGTGGGTTCTAGCCCTGGCTCACCATCCCAAAAGAGCCTCGCAAGAAGCTAGAGGAATCCCCACACCATGAGGGAAGTCAATTTCAACATCTGGACTTCACAGCTCATCATAGCTCCACCCAAGAGAAAAGACGATCTCTCCCTTTTGCATGCAGATGCTTTGTGGCTGTGCAGTCATCAGTAAAAGCACGAGATGAGAGCCTACTACTGAGAGTATACCACCTGCACAGCAGAGCCTGGCAAGCTACCGTGTCATTTGATCACAATGTGTATGTAATGCTATCATCTTAATAAGATAGAAGTTAACCATTAATCACAATTGAATATGATGCTAATTATTAGCAGTACATATATTATTTGCTTATGCATTTTAAACCTATCCTCAAATACAAATAGACAGACAATCAGTCCTTCATTTGTTAACTAAACTCAACAGTATTAAAACTAGGATATTAAAAATATCCTATAGCATTACCAAATGGGATTTAATATAGGGTTGTGAAGAGGATTTAATATATGTAAGTCAGTTCAAGTAACATCATATCATCAAGATGAAAGATGAAACTATATAATATCACTTGTATCACTTGTCTTCCCGCTGTTCATCGATTTGCTCAAGCTGGCACCAGTTACATCTCCATACATCCTGTTGCATGCGAGTGTAGCCCAAGGGCATCTGCTTGCTCCAGGAACACGAAGAGCCTCAAACCATTCTTTCAGGTCATGGAAATGAGGCTTATAATTGTAACTGGTTTTTGGCATATCAAATATGACACGGGTAGCTTGCCAGGCTCTGCTGCACAGAGGTCATACTCTCAGTAGTAGGCTCTCATCTAGTGCATTTATTGATGAACTGCAATGGGGAGAGACCAGCTTTTCTCTTGTTTGGAGCTCTGATGAGCTGTGGAACCGGATGTTGAAAATGACTGCCCTCATGGTACGGGGGTTACTCTGGCTTCTTGTGAGGCTCTACGGGATAATAATATTGATAATAATATCAATTGGCATAAATAAAACTTGTAAGATTCAAACTCTATTTATGGTTTTAAAAAACTCTCAATGAAATGGGTATAGAAGAAACCATACCAATACACTAAAAATAATATATTACAAAAACACAGCTAAGATTGTGCTCAATGACATGAGAAAAACTGAAAATGTTTCATCCCAGGTCAGACACATGACAAAGATATTCACCATCACTGCTATCATCCCAGTTAGCACTGAAAGTCCTAGCTTTCAGCAAATAGGTAAGTTGAGAAAGAAAAATCCCTTAAGCAAATGATGCAAATGTAAGCAACATATTCATTAAATTAAACCCTAATATCACACTATACATATACAAGATCATTAAAAATCAATCCAAACTGGAATAAAGACCTCAATGTTAGCCTGAAATCCATATAACATATTGAGGAACACGTGGAAAGAACTCTCTGTAATACTGACATCAGCGTTGCTGTCAATGATTTGGGTTTGCTGGCACAGAAAATAAAAGCAAAATAAAAAACATTGACTTAAATAAAATTACAAAGCTTCTGAACTTCAAAGAAATATGACTAAAATAGAGCCAAAGGTTGTAACTTAGTAGAATACTTTCCTGCATGTGTGAAGCAAAGTCTTTGGTTCCTGGAACAACATGGTCCCCCAAGCAGCACAAATAGTGACCCCAAGGTACCAATTCAGGGATAATCCCTGAGTACCCCACTCTAAGTGGCTCTAAAACCAGCATAAAATTAAAAGAAAATCAACAGCAAAAACAGTGTACTGTCTATCAACAGTTGATAAAATACACAGATAATCCAACCAACAAAGCAAATAACTTATCAAAAAAGTGAATGAACAGCTAAACAGACACTTCTATAAAGAATACATAGAGATGGAGAGGGGAGAGCACAGGAAGCATGGTGGGGTGGGGTGGGGGCAGCACAGATACTATATTAAAAGTAGACAAAATACACAGATAATTCAACAACAAAATAAAACAGGCCCATCCAAAAGTGTGTGAATAACTGAAAGACGCTTTTCTAAAGAATACACAGAGATGGGAGGAAAGCACAAGAAAAAATTGTTCAGCATTACTAGTATTAGAGTAATTCAAAACATAAATACTATAATATGTCACCTCACATGACTACCAAAATGTCTGAACATAAGCAGTATTGTTTAGGATATGATGAAAAATGGTCTATACAGACAGGGCTGAGAAGCATGAAGAATTCTCTTAAAAGTTAAAACTTAAAAATCTAGCTACCATATGACCAGTAATGTACTTTCTTGGCATCTTTCCAAAAAAAAAAAAGCCACTGATTTGAAGCTAGATGCAGACCTATTGGTCATTATAGTTCCTTTTAAAATAGTTAAGATCTGGAAACAACCCAAGAGGCCAACAACACATAAGTAGAGAAAGAATTTGTGGCATATATACAAAATGGAATACCAGTAGCCATAAGAAAAGATGAAATCTTGTATTTCATTGCAATTTGAGTGAAGCTAGAGGGTATATCATGGTAAGTGAAATGAATTAAAAGAAAAAGGAAATGCACTTAATCTTATTTATATGTGGAGTATGTCACTTGTCACTTGTGTTCCCGTTGCTCATCCATTAGTTCAAGCGGCACCAGTAATGTCTCCATTCATTGGGAATGAGGTCCATTATTGTTACTGTTTTTGGCATATCGATACACGATTGGTATCTTGCTAGGTCTGCCTAGCAAGGCTCTGGGTTCATCCCAGGGGGCCCAGTCTTTTTCTATGTCAGATCATCCACCATCCAGGGCCCACGGGGCAGAGCCCTTGGGTTGTAGACAAGCCTGTCTCCTGTCTCCACCTGCCAATGCAGCCAGACACTACATCCACACCTGCAATGCCTCCAGTGGCAGAATGTGGAATATAAAGCAAGCAAAAGGATACTGGGAAATTAAAACAATACAAAGACAGATGTAAACCCTGAGCATAGCCAGGTGTGACACAGACACCAAAGAAACAAGAGATAGTAGTGGGTTAAGTGGTGCATTCCAGACAGGTGCCTCAATTTGATCTCTGGTACCACCACAAATGGTTCTCCTTGGGCACCACCAGCATAGTTGGTGTTTTTATTTTTTCAGTTCAACAATATCTTTTTTAAGGGTAGTTAAAGGGGGTCTGGGGCCTCAAAGAAACTAGACCCCAGTATAAACCAACACTGAGCATAGGGACTAGGGGAACCCCCAACCTGAAATGGGCCTTGCCTTGCAGACCACAGATATTTTCCAGCCCCCTCCTTCAGCCCAACCACCCTGAAACAAATTGTCATTCTGATTTGCATTTCCCCAATAATCATGATGCTAAATCCCTTTTAACTGATATTCTGCCAATGAAACTGAGTTTTCCAGGTATGAGGAGGGTCCAGTTGTAGTAAAGTAGGGGAGGGGAAGAGTGGTAAAGACAAGAAAACTAGAGAAATGGAGGAATATTAGCACTTCAATGTGTGGGGGAAGTGCGATAATACAACTAAAACAAATGTTAATTTTATTATAAAATGTGATGCCTAAATAGAGGCCAAAAAAAGATGCTATTACAAATCCATTGGTTAGTGCTATCTAAATAGTCATAACAAATAGGATAGATGGATGATTATTAATTATAATGAATTTGTTCACATGGTCATGGATATTGAAAGTTCTAAAACTTACAGCCTGGAGAGATAGAAGGCAGGATGTCTGCCTTTCATATGGCCCAAATTTAGTCCCAGGTATTCCATATGGGTTCCCAAGCACTGATAGGAATGATTCCTGACTGCAGAGCCAGGAGTAAGCCCTGAACATTGGTGTCCCCAAAATAAAACCAAAATAAAAATAAGTTGTAGGATTTTAAATCCCAAAGTCCAAATAAACATAAACTATGAGAGACTAAGAGAGACTACGAAACCCAATCTCAATTTGAAAGTGAAAGATTAAACTCCAGTTCAACAATCCTGCAGAGGAAATTTATTCTTTTTGTTCTATTCAGGCCCTGAAGTGACTGGATAACGCCACCTATGTTGGTAGCTCAAACTGCTTTACACTGAAAATCAGGCTTCAAGAGAGACAGCAAAAAGAAAGAGATAAATATCAACAAAAAAACAAGCATAACATTTAGTCTAAGGAGTTGAATTAAATGAAAATTTTTTGAAACTACAAATAAATGCAAAATTTCTCGGGGTAAAACAAACAAAGAAACAAAACACAAGAGCTTGTCTCATTCAGAAATATCCTCACAGAGACAGAAATAATGCTTAAACAAATATCTTGTCACCCTCTGATCAAGTGAAATTGTCATATAAGATATACTACCCATGTTATAATAACCCTTAGTAACTTATCTCGCATATTCATCTTATAAACCTAAAACTAATTTCAGATTAATAAAATACTATGGTCAGAAATTACCTAGCATGGTACAACTCTCCTTCATATAAGTGAACTACATTGTCTCCTTCCTAGAAAAGAAGGTGGATTCTTTGATGATGCTTTTATTTTTTCCTTAATACTCAGTAGCACATTTTATTATTATTTTACATGAAATTTTAAACCATTAAACTTAGCGATGTAGTATAAAATTATACATAACATAAAAATCTTAATAGAATTATATATATGTGGAGCAGAGATTTAGAACAGTTATCAGAGTGTTTTCCTTGCATGCGGCTGACCTGAGTTTAGTCCCAGGAACTCAATATGGTGCCAGTGCACTGTTAGGACTGATCCTTGGTTGCAGAGACAGAGGCAAGCTTTGGTCACAGTCAGAGGGAGTCTTAAAACAAAACAAAATACTACTATAGAAAGTCAAAGCATTTGACTTATATAAGGAATGAGAGGAACACACATATACATACAGATGTATTCAGAACAAAAGAAAAAATTGCATGGTTTTATGCTACAGACTATGCCTCCCAATTTTCCCTTGGTAATCTGGAGCAATCTTCTAGTAAACACTAGAACTCCCTTTTTATCTATTGATTACAAATTATGAGAATACCAAAGTTGTTGGCTATCAGTTGTATCATTGTACCAATTCAATGGTATCAATGTTGTCTCTCCTTGTAGAAACTTTCCACATTCTAGAAATTAAACCACTAGACTAGCAGAACATAAGAATATGGGAATTGGAAGAAAAAAGTGCTAGTGGGTCTTTAGTATAGAAATTGTGAATGGTCTCATTCCCATTTCTACATAGCCCCAGATATTGGTTGCTAATCTAAAACAACATATTGAGCCCTCTAGAGGAATCTCGCTCATCATCATATATAGTGGGGAGAACATAATAATGACAATGAATTCTATGGTCAAGCACCCACGGCCACAATTCTTTTGCTATAAATAATCCCCTTGCTCAAAATCAATGCTGTATGGAATACTGTAATAGTGGATTCAGATGCTTATTTTCTTTCCTTAGGATCATAAACATATGTATACATAAGACATGTTTAAAAACAGTAATACTGCATATTTGTCAAAGTGAACATTTCAATCAGTGAATGCTTTGGGAAATTATATTGTAATAGAATTTTCAAAGACGAAGTCTCCTTAGAGATTATCTAGTGGCTTTTAAACTTTTAAAGCTCAAAATTATTCCTTCAAGAAAGCTATTATGTAAAGCAGGTAAAATTAGGCTTGGCTGTATATAAAAGCAGGTTGAGTGGGAGGTAGTGCAGAGAATGAGGTAAAGCTTACTCAATAAAGGCACTTCCCAGAACCCCCCAAGATGTTTTGTCAAAAATATATTCAAAAAGCAGTGGAGTCCCGTAACTAATTAAATGGAACCCAGTCACTTTTGAGGGGGAAAAAATGAAGTTCTTTGATCACAAAAGTGAAATGTAAGATAAATTTTGAATTTTACAATAATTCTGTAGCTAAATCTGCTAGCACTTTAGGAATGTGAGTCAGCCAGTCTTGTCTAATATTCTAGAAATAGGGAATAATTTCCTCAGCTGAAGCATTTTCACTTAATAGACATATCATTGCTCAGGTTTATTATCTTGTTATTCTTTACCAGCTCACAAATTTGGATAAATGACTCAAAAGTTACTCAGTGAAGTATAAAAGCACTATTGAAAATACTGCCATAAATAGTATGAGAAAGAACAAATTGTTAATGATATGTGCATCAATTATTTAATATATGATTAACTATAATTCTTTAATAACATTCATTATAAGTCTTGGGACTTGAGTATAGATACAAGTTATAAATCTAGAAGTTCCAGACCAGTAACTCTGTGAACAACATGTCTTCTTACAAGCAAATGTAAGAGCCAGCAGTGTTCTTCCTGCTTTACAAATAAATTTCACAGCTTACATAACATAGGATAGGTGTTATTGGAAAAGGTTAAACCTTCAAGGCCAGAATCAACAAGAAGAGAAGAAAATGAGCTATTCTACTTTTTATTCCCCATCATCTACAGAGAGAAAAGTTATGGCCAAGTGACATAATTTCACTTTTTCATGGGGCAAACAGTAACACCTGTTAATAGGGGAACTCACAATCTGCTTGGCATGAAAAAGTTAGGATTTGACAAACTTGAAATTTATCCTAATTTTCTAGGAGAGGGAGCTTAGGACACAGGCAGTTAAGACAGGTCCCATGGGTAGACACATGCCATACCATCAATACTGGGAAGTTGAAGTGGGGTACAATCCCACAAGATGGAGATTGGGTAGGAGTGGGATTCAGTTCTACCTAGAATTTTACAGGAAGCGTACAGTAAACATTCAAAGTCACTTACATACAACACTGTTTATTGTACAATTAACTGGTTGGCAACAATGGCATGGAATAAGTATTCTGTATTAAATGTCTTGGAGTTAATTTTTGTTGATATTAGCCAAGATACCAGTAGGAAATAGATGGCATAAGGTGATAAGGGAGAGAATTTTAGTAAACAAGCTATTTATAAATACGTGAGCAGATATAAAGGAAACAAATGAACAAGGCACTGGGAAGAATCCATGGACCACAGCAGGAGGGAGCCATGCCAACCACACCTAGACCTGAAAGGACAAGAGAGCTACTAAAAGTCAAAGAAAGTTGCAAAGTAGGGTGACGACATGACAGGTGACCTTCAAGGTGGTTCCCAGCTGTTTCTCACTTAAGATCCTACACAAAGTAAGAAAGAAGATTCACAAACTCTTATCTCCACCATATGGATTTCTTGGGATGTTCCCACCTAGTGTGCTGGTCAACTTCAACCACAAGTCAAAGTGCAAGGAATAGGATAAATCCAATTGAAAGAGTGAACAAAACTCAATCTTCCATGGTACAAAGTCAAGTGAAGAAGGTAAGGAGAAGATACAAGAGGTAAAGAGAGGATGCCATTATATCAAAGAGGACAGTAATAATAAAATGCAGGAAGTAAGAGAAAGGTTACAGAACATGGAATGCATGAGGAAAGATGCTGAGTAAAAGACTTGAAGTTTATCAATATGATTGATATAAGTAAGATTAATAAATTACTAAGTAAGTTGATCAGTAAGTTCATATGAGTGCTTTCTGATTTGGCAAAAAAGAGTTAGAACTTTCATGTGAAGAGCTGAAAGATCCACTAGAAGGAAAGAACTGGAGAAAGAGAAATGGGTCCATAATGGGAAAGTATACACTTTTTTTTTAAAAAAAGGTTGCAGATTACTCAATGACACGAGATGGAACAGTTGTTAAGGAACATGCCTTGCATTTGAATGACCCAAATCTGATCCTCCGCAGTGCATATAGTACCATTAGTAGCACTAGGAATGACCCCTAAGCTCAGGCCCAGGAGTAAGACCTGAGCATGAGCACCACTAAACTTTCCTATCAGTAAAAGAAACAAATGCTATCAACTGTTCAAATTATAAGCTCAGTCTTTTCCAGTAGCAGTCAGTTTAGAAAGCTTTCTGCTATAGTAAACACATGCAATCCCATAAGTTCATTTTATTAAGGTAAGATTTTAAAATGCTCTCATGTGAATTGAACAGATTTATAAGGCACTTGATAGAAATGAGAATATATCTGAGAATTAGAAAAGGTTAAGAAAACAAAATATATTTCAAAATTCATTAGTGATTTGAAAGTCTTTGTTACAAATTAAATATGTAACACAAACTGAAAGCAATTACTCCAGAATTAAAATGCTCTTAATAATTTTTATTTAGACATTCAACAATTTCAACATATTTCAAAGCTAAGAAACAATGTGCCATCTAAATTCCAACTCCGGAGATGTGGTAACTCAGCACCACTTAAAAGACAAATTGCATTTTTCCAGTCTGGTCCTCTTAAAACTTTCATGGCTGTCACTTAAAAGACTGAAGACCACTGGAATCAGTGTTCCAACTACTAAAATGTCACAAATCTCATTAGTGGCATTATTTCATTTACTAAAGAAGTTAATTCAGTTGGGCTAGTACAAAAACAACCAATAACACAGAAACCATGAGTAGTAGTGTGGAAATGTTTACCTTTTTTTTAAGAAGTGAACTGAAACTTCACTGTCAGTGTTCATTGCCATATATTTCTACTTGAAACTATCAATATCCATCATTAAATGACTTAGTCCATTACCAAATATTTTTCTGATATTTTAGAGTGTGGCTTATTTCAAGCTTCCAGTATTTGAATTGGTAAAATTGTAAAAACACCCTTCCTTTAAGAAAATATGTTTCCATCTGCAAAACATACTCCTCACAAACGTAAGTTGACTGAGTACTTTCATTACAATAGGATGACTCAATTGATCAAAATAATATCAAAGGATCCCCACATTTCAAAGTGATGTGATAAGAGTCAGAGGTCCTTAAGAAAAAGATAAAAACTACAAAAACCATATGTTTCCTGTTCTCCCCCAAACAATAAACTAAGATAACAAATGGAATGAATGTATCAGGCCTTGGTTAGAAGCCTCTATCTTCAAAAGAAACCAGAGAAGGAAGGCTCAAGTGACCTTTCCATCTTAGAAAAAATATCACCTATTGAGATTTGTCTTTCTTGTTGGCACTTCCCTACAAAAAGAAGTGGGAGGCTAACATCAGCTTTAACTTGTGCAAATTAAAAGTAACCTTCAGGCTAATGGATTTTCAACACCACTCCTTGCAAGAAAAAAAAAATGTGCCCCATAAAATTAAAGTGTCTCCTCAAAACCAACTTCTGCAATAAATCACATCATTAACTACACTAAAATTGGAATTCCTACAAAAACAATTCCCCCTTCTCTGAGGCAACCCTTCATTATATTATAAGAACTGACGCCATCTTTAATGGAGTACTGCATTCATTTCTGGGGTTTAAAGTCAAGGTGAGGGGCAGAAAAGATGAAAAAAAATCTTTCAAAGAAATGTCAGAAAAATTAAAGACCAGAAAAAAGAAGTCAGATCTGCAAGAAAACTGAAACTTCATTCCTAGGGAACTGGATGCTTTAACTCTAGAAAATGCTGAATTTTAAAAAACATGCGAATGATCCTACCAAGTTGATGTCACATTATTTTTATTTTCTTTGTTTCAGAAGAAAAAAATAATTAGCAAAAGTAATGAGTTAGCAAGGTGGTAGAAAGCTCTTGTATTAACTGGCAATCACTAAAAACTGACTATATATTCACTAATTGAGGAAGTTCTAATGTGTTTTCTAAATGAGGCTGGAAGTCATAAACACATTGTTGAGTGAATGCTTTGTACTGAAACTAAACTATTTAAAAGAGAGAGACTATCAAGGGAAGAACACAGCAATCCACATGAAGAATTGCCAAAATGTATGTAAAACTAGGCACAATTTATGAGTACAAGTTGATAGTATAATTTGTGTGCAGAATTTAAACTTTGAGGCAATTGAAACATAAACAATTGAAAACATTATCATGAGATTATTATGTAAAACTAAAGTGTTCAATTTGGTTAGAAACGCAACAGCAAATGTAAGAAAAGGGTTCATGACAAAATATTATCCAGGTAGTACAGGCAGGACTACTGTCAAAAGAACCATTAATATTAATACTGAATCAAATAATAGTTAACATAACAGGAAGCAGGCAATGCTCTAAACATATCCATACAATAGCACATCAAGTCCTTGAAGCAAAGCTATGGGGCAGACATTATTATATCAGTATACAGATGGGGAAACTGGAAGTACTTAAATAATGTTTGATTTTCACAGTAAGCTTCCTGTATAGCACCTCCCATGCGAAAAAGCAAGGCAAGAGTGCGGTTTCTTCGTTCATTTCTAAAGCAGGTAATATCAATCAAAGAAGTCAAGAACACTCGCACTAAATATATTCTTATACCACTAAATAAAACATTATAAAAACCTAAAACATATCTAAGTCGAAATAGTATAATGACCATTTTATACCCCATCTATGCCATTTTGATTCACCTACTTTATCTCTAGCAATTCACTATGCCTTGCCCTCATTATTTTTCAGGAAAATGCAGATAGATACACATTTGCATATTATTTCTGATATCACTCCATCATCACCAAATCTTTCAGCACGTATCTCTAAAAGACAAGGAAACCATTTTCCTTCTAAACACAACAGCAGCTCCGTAATTTCTCAAAAGTTACCACAACTCCCCAATACCAGGTACCAATGATCAAATCCTTCCTTCCCCAATGAAAATCGTCCCGTGTTACTACTTGTCCAAGACTGGCTTAATACATTAGGCATTCTCACATAAACCCATTCATTTACACTGCATTCTCTGGTTTCCACTCTTATAAAAAAGAATGACTTTCTACTCAAGGATTCAAACCCTGCCTCACGCCTTCCCATGGAGCTATATTGGGGCGTCCCGGTTCTCACTGGAGGGTCACAGCCCTGTAACTGGTGCGGTCCGGGCGCCTTAGAGCCCAGTTCCCAGACCGAGACCTCGGCCCCGCCCCTGCTGCCAGGGCGACGCACGGCCGCTAGGAGCCGGTGAGATTATGGCGGCGTCTGTGGGCACGATTCCCGGGGTATCGACCCCAGGGGCGACGGCCCCGGTGGGAACCAAGGTGGAGACCGAGGCCCCCTCGCCCCTTCCAGGTTCCCGCTCGTCCTCTGACCGCCAGGGGATCGGCCCTCTCCGGGGTAAGGCGCCCGCTCCCCGGGTGTGGAGCGAGGCCCGAGCAGGCCGCCGGGTCGGAGAGGCCCGGGTCTGACACTGAAGGGACGCGGAGGAGAACCGGGGGATGGATGGGTCCCAGAGTGAACACGGGGGGTCCAGGAGTCCGCTGCTGGCGCCCCGCGCCGGGGGGCCTGACTAGCTCCTGCGCGGCGCGAGTGGTGCTTGCTAAGAGAAACTCGATACTCCTCCCTCCTCCCCTGGATGCTTAACCCGGAATAATGGAGGATTGTTGCAATTAAAAGAGCCAGTTTCAGTTTGGAGATTTGCTAGTAATTTTAATTTTTTTGGCATTCATGACAGTCCCTATTAGCCAAAAGGTCAACTTCGTCGTCAGTGTATTAATAATTGAAAGCAATAGATTAATACATGATGAGTTGACTGGAAGAAGGAGTACCTGAAAATCGATCCTTTAGTTATGACCTTAATTGCTCACCATCAACTATTTTGGGATAAAGATTTCTAAGCTACTTAGACTTTGGTGGTCACCTGTGTAAAATATTGCCAGCTTTAGGCCTTTCCCAACACCAGCTCTCAATAATGAACAGGTTTTTATGTAAGTTTAGTTATTCATAAGCTTAGTACCCTGATTTTTTTTTTTTTTTTTTTAGTCACACCCGGCGATGCTCAGGGGTTTCTCCTGGCTCTGCACTCAGGAATTACTCCTGGCGGTGCTCGGGGACCATATGGGATGCTGGAGATCCAACCTGGGCCTGCACAGGCTGGCTGCTTGCAAGGCAAATGCCCTACCGCTGGGCTATCGCTCCGGCCCTCCTGATTTTTTATGAACACATTTACTGTGCCAGCTATTGATATAAAGCGTATAAGCCTTCACACAGAGTCCATCATGTTCCGTGAAATTTTGTTTTACAGATCTTCAATCTCTGATGGTTAATAGCGTTATAATTAACATTGCTGTGTTTAAGTACCTTATTAGTCTAAATAACATTCATTGTACAAAAGATAACTATTAGCATATAAGTACTGCAACTTTATAAATTGAAAAAAATTAATGAAAAATGCATGAGAAAACAGAGCCAATAATTCAGTGCCTTGCTCAGAGATACACAAGTTGTACCCAGTTCAAATTCTTCAGTTGCTAAATGCAGGCCGCTAAGACTAACTCTCCTATGAGCTAACTCTCCTATGAGCCTTTTAAAATTAACATGCATTAAAAATATATTTTAATGTGATAAACTAGTTACTAAGCCAGTTACTCCCTTGTGATCACAATGTAAGTAATGTGATTTCAAAAGTGGCATAGGAAATTTCCCAATTAAATTCTCTTATTTAAATATATACCAAAACTTGATTATGAAAATGTGCAATTTTTGTATCCACTTATATATACTTTCCCATGTAGATAATTTATTTTTAAGAAGATAACTAGTTATTTAGAATATTAATAAAGCTGCTTCCAAAATTAATATCCTATAATTTTTTTAATGAAGCAAAGTGATAAGCTGGGAGGGAGAGGGGGCGCTTTTTATAGCGAATCAGATGACTCACTATAGTTACATACCTTAGATGATTATCTGCCATCTTGGTAAATCTGTTACCTTTTGGATGAAACTGTTTCCCATCATATGCAATTCAGTATGTGCTCTACCTTTTATTTAGTGACAAATGTAAGAAATCAAATTGAAATTTGTACTCACATTACCTAAGCAGATAGGTTAATACTCTGCATAGTGGGGATACCTGTTGCAGGACACCTAAAAGCCTAGGCCTTTTTATCTTCCCTGGATTGCCTCCTGTAGGTCACTTCATAGATAGGGGGTAGTCTGAATGTGGCAGTTTATCTGACCATGTATTCTGTACTGGCTGGTATAAATATTCTCTCATGCTACCACAATCATTGTGGGACTAACTAGATCTTACCAGCATATTTGCCTGGCCACGTAGGGATTCCTAAGTAATTAGACCAGAGAGAAGTGCTGTTTGCCTCCAAGCAAACAAGCATGGCTCCCTGATATACTCAAAGGCAACTAAAATACAAAACTACTGTGAAGGCTTGGAGAAATATTTAACTGGCATTAGTATTAGTCTTTGGTACAGAGACATGCCATCTCAGAACTCCCTTCTCTACCCTATAAAGGCAATTCCAGGCAGATCTTAGCTCAAGACATTAGCATATAAAAGGGCCTAGGTGAGGTGCTGGGAGAGATTACCTGAGGGCATTTGACCCTCCCTGATTTCCATAACAGTGGGAGAGAGGTATGAGTTGCAGGGGTATAATACAAGCCTGCTTCCTCTCTCAGGGGCTTCTTTTGGGCTCTCTCTTTGTGAGCTCACACTCTTCTTGGGAGTCTTGTCTTTGTCTCCTCTTTACAGGGCCTTTACATGTGGTGGCCGCCATCTTGGCCTACACGTGGCTGGGGTTCTAGCCGGGAATCCTAAGCACCAGGCTTTTCCTTTTGCTGATTTGTATGCCTGAACCTGTGATATGTAAACCCTTTTAAAACTGCGTCGGATTCCTGAGTTTTTATCCATTCCTCGCCGGCTTCAGAGGTAGAAGGGAACTCGCTTCCCAGCACTGTTGGTGACCCCGGCGGAGCTCCCCGACATCTGGCGCCCCTGGGTGGGCACGAAGCAGATACCCATTTCCATTCTCATGAAATATGAGCACCTGAGGTACAGGTAGATGGAAAAATAGCCAAAAGCTTCCCTTACCAAGCATCTCTGATCTAAAGACCCAAAGCTCTTCAGCTATATACTGAAAGATCTTAGATCCAATTCTTTCCAGGGTTAATACCCTGAAACCTAGTTTTGTATTCTTATTATTTCTTTTTTTTTTTTTGGGTCTCACCTGGCAATGCTCAGGGGTTACTCCTGACTCTGCACTCAGGAATCACTCCTGGCTGTTCGGGAGACCATATGGGATGCCGGGATCGAACCCGGGCCAGCATGGGCCAGCCGCGTGCAAGGCAAATGCCCTACCCGCTGGGCTATTGCTCCAGCCCCTGTATTCTTATTATTTCTAATCAACTCTGTATCTGAAGTGTGATAGCCTGTTAACTATCTTATCATAGAAGCTAAGCAGTAGTAAAATATTTCATTTCTTGCCAAGTTCAGCAGAAATGGAGTATAAGCTTCCAATAGTCTGAAGTTTCCCATTTGTTAATTGTGGCCAATCCCTCAAATAAAAACAAATCATTATCCCACTCACATAGTAGGCACCGAATTAAAACATATAACTAATTAAAATCCTAGGTGGTCTAACATATGCCAGGAAAGGTAATTATCATAGACTAAAATCTACTCAGAGATACTGTGAACAGCAGACATAAGATACAAGTCCAGGAAAATATTTTTTGTGTGACATTGCATAGATTCCTCTTGCCAGCTTTCTGAATTAAATATCTCAGTTCTTTAATAATATTTTAGCCTCTCTTTAAAAGGCAGTGCTAAACTTGACAGATGTCTGTATAAATGTACAAGAACCCAGTGGGGGAAAGACAAAATCTGAAATCTAAAAATAAATCGTCACTGTGCCTAGATCTGATTAATGCACGCATCCCCCGCGAAGGGGGTCAGCGCCTGTCGAGTAAAAAAGAATTTATCAATGTTCATAAATGAATTTTGAACAAGGTTAAAATTGAATACTTAGAATTCAACGGTCAGTCTTCTATTAGTATTTAGTTAATAAATTGACCTTAATAGCTTCAGAAATATTTGGGAAATATAGTTATGTGGTATACTTTTTTAAATTTATTTTTTGTTAAAGCTGTTTAGAAAGTTGTGAGGGGAGAAAAAGAGAGAGTCCAGGTTAAAGAAAGAACACAGGCTTCTCTGAGTAGAAATAAGCAAGCAAAAGCAAGACATATGTTCAAGGGAGAACATGGACTTAAAGAGCAAACCGATAAAGAAATATACTTACATAAGAGACCTAAAACCTAATGTAAATGACTTCCAAATGCTTCTGAATAATGTCCTGAATGTTACTATTGACATTAAGAGTTGACATTTACTCACTGCCTTTGGGGCTTTATCAGTAGAGCTCTTCTTAACATAATCAGGAGTGGAAAAATGATATTGGAGATACTCACAGGTCCAGAACACTGAAGTCATTTTACTACATCAGTTGGTCCCTACAGACCGTAGAATGCATTCTCCTTCCTGGGCAAGTTTGAGAGAAACACTTAGGTAACTATTAGATCTTGAGCATCAAGATCTATTAGACATTAGATCTTGAGCATCAAGATCTAATAGTTATAGTTTCCGCACTCTTAAGAGGTGTTATTGTAGTGATTCTCGGCATGTTGTGCTGAGAAAGCCTCTGAGGGACTTTGGGGGAGAATGCTCTAGAATACTCCAAGTTCTGTTGAGAAAAACAGTACTGATGGGCCTCAAAATATTTATGTGTTGTAGTTGTATTGTTCAAACTCTTAGAACCTCTAGGTATATTGGCTGTGTGAGTAGAGATGTTTGGGGCTGTCTTTCTTACTGTGCTAGTCTTTTGTGTTTCCTGTCCTACTTCAAAAAGTCCCACTACTTCTCCAGATTCCAACCTTCCTTTTAGGTTACCCACTCCATCTTCAATCTCCTCTTGATATTTAAAATTTTATTGGATGAAATAAGTTTTTAATATGACAAAAATGAATTTTGGTACAGTGGTACTGGGGACTACACATGATTCTGTCTTCAAGATCACTCCTGACAATGCTCTGGGGACCATTTGGTGCTAGGATTGAACCTAAACATCCTGCATGCAATTGTGTCCTTTTTTACCCATTGAATTAGCTTGCTAGCCCTAAAATCAACTTTGATATATGAATTTTTGTATATTTAAGGTGGGATCTCATATAATTTTTGCATCTCAATTTAGTAATGATTTTGTTAGATCATTTTGGTGATTATTCAGGTTTTTATGTATAGATGGCTAGCTTCTTAAAAAATGGATGATCTATAATTTGTAATTATTAGATTAACAGAATTTGTATTGCTTGCCTTTCAGGCAGCACTTCAAATGTAAAAACCACACGAGCATTGTTACTTTCAAAGCAAGCCTTCAAGTTTGGGAGAGATAGTTAAACTGGTAGACAAAGGGCTAGCAAGTGTAAGTCCCTGAGTTTGATCCCTAGAATTACACATGCACAACCTCTATCCTCAAATAGTATCATCAGGAACTTTCAGGCTCACATTTCTGAGCATCATTTGGAATCTCCCTCACTCCTACCCCAAATCTACACTTTATGTCAACATTATGGTGTGGCCCAATTTTTTTAAAGTAATCTTCCAGCTTTTTTTTCCTTTTCTTTTTTGTTTCTATTTTTTTGAGTCACACCCAGCAATGCTCAGGGGTTACTCCTGGCTCAACACTCAGGAATTATTCCCTGGAAGTGCTCAGGGAGCCATATGGGATGCTGGGAATCAAACCATTTTGGCCACATGCAAGGTAAATGCCCAACCCTTAGTATTATAGTTCTGGCCCAGGAGTCTTCCAGCTTAGTTGACATTTAGTAGCTCTAGTGTTTTTTTCTTACTTCTGTTTACTTTTCATAACTTCTGTTTTCCCTAAGAAATTGGCAAGATCATTGAACTTTTCTAAAGTATTTCAATTTAAGTAATAGGGCATATTTTTAATTTTTTCCTTATACTTTCACATTTTCAAAAGTTTACCTATTTGATTATTTTAAAAGCTAACTCTTGTCTTTGAAATTTCTTACATTTTCTTCTTAGCATGTTCAGTATTACTGTGAGAACATGACCGACTAGCTCTCTAGGCACTATATTTAAGTGGTGCCCCAAATTCCTTAGATTTGATAATCTGTTTTTATAAAAAAAAATTATGTAAAAAATATATATTAGGTTCCACATATGAATACACTGGTGGAGGGACGGGTGTATGACTGAAACCCAATCATGAACAGTTTTGTAATTATCTATTTCATGGTGATATAATAAGATTAAAAAGACATAAACGATAGAAATTAGGGCAAGAAACCCATATTTGATCAAAATGTTAAAAAAGACTGTCTCAGTGTCATTTTTCCCTTTGCTGCATGCTCCAAAATGGCTCAATCCATTGCTGCTCTATAGTTCATTTGTGTTCCTGTTTGTTCTCTATGAACTCCTCTTTAGAGATCTACAGGGGAATTGTATTATAATAATGAACATTTATTAAAACCCTTAAGACTTTATAAGTGATTGATACAAATCACTGAATGTTTCTATTCTAGAAGACATATACAATATGGAAAGTTTAGGTGGCACCAGAGAAAGAAATCAGAAAGGATTACTAGGCACATACTATCAGGCTGGCAATTTTATTTCTCCTGGAATAACAGCTAAAATCCACCAGGTGGTGGAGTAAAATGAGTTACAGTGTGGATTAGCTTAGAAATTTTCCTAGTCGGAGATGTGATTTTACTGTGGAGGCCGCAATTACATATCTGCATTCCTTTTACGAGTGTTCTATTAGATGATATTTAATTTTGCTAATCAGAATGTGTGTTAAAAGAGTAAAGATTTGTATCCAGTTTTACCATTTTAGCACGAGGCAGTGTATAAACAAGCAAACAATATCTCTAGTTAAAGTAGGTCTGGGAATTCAATTGAAAACAAAAGAAAACAGATACCTGGAGGCAAATCCTCATACAAGATTATTACCTTAAAGCATCAAGTCAAAGTAATAAATGAGTCACCACTATTAGACATTTGAGCTATAATTACATTGTTATGAAGGTTTATTGTCTTCCAATTCATACAGCTCCTGAGACTTGTCTTATATCCTGAAATTTTTCAAATAAAGTAAAATCATATGAATGTATAATTTATCTTTTGTGTATGTATTTATCCATTATTAATAATTATAGCAAGCTTCTCTGTATTAAAACATATCAAATTTAGTTTTTAACATGAATACAAATTTAGGTGAAAATTACTTAATTTAAATCACAAAATTAGCAGAGATCAAAACATCATGCAATTAAGCCTAAGCTCAGCTTTTTCATTATGCTTCATCATCTAACAATGTCATTATATGATGGAGATGAACTCAGACAGTCAATTAACGACTTATGTTGACATAACCAGAATCTGCAGAATTCTAAAAAGAAGTAAAAGATTAATGACTGTCCCTGAGGAATTTATGATGTTAGAGTATTTGACAGTAAAGGAATAATTGTACTCTTCTGCTAATGAAAAAATTATATATAATCCAACAAATATTTAAATATATATTCATATATTATAGATGAAATACTGTCCTATCACAGAATTGAGTGCATTTAATTCAATTTACTAATATCTGAGTGCTTAGCAGTTGCTTGATATTATATTAGGTACTGCTAGGGATAGAGAGATGTACAGAGATTAGCCTCCTGTGTTGCATGCAGCTGGCACTGCCACTGGAACATTCTGCTCCTACCTCCCCACTCCAGTCCCCACAACACAAAGCCATGAGTACCCAACCACAGCATTTCAAGGTATGGCCCCAAGCCAAAAAAAGTGTTCTAATTTTTTTTTGAGTTTTTAACACTATGGCCTAGATTAATATAATTTTCTTACCCTGAGTTCCAAAAAATGGCTAATTATAATTATAAGTAAATATGATTAATATAAATAAAATAGCACATTTTATATCTCACATAGTAATTTTAATTTTTTTAAGTCAGGGTGAGAGCACCAATGGTACTCAAGGCCTGGGGTACAATTCTGTGCAATTTTCAGTGGGGCAGTATAGTTCTGACAGTTCAGTTCTTGGATCCAGCATGTCGTGAGTTTCACCCTGGTGTTTCTTGGGACATGCCTGTCTCGGATCAACACATACTAGGCATTAGGACATATGCTCTATATCTTGAGCTAGTCCTAGTTCCTATAATTTTGTAAATAAAATTATAACATAATATTAATTTGGGAACATTAAGCCTATTGCAACTGACAATAAATGGAAACTGAATTTTTTCTGTCCTTGAAAAAGAATAAGGAAAATCTGGAATGTCATCTGGTTAACTATAGTGAAACATTTCATGGCAGTTCTTTATTAAGATTTATTCACATGGAATGGTCAATAGCTGTTGCATTGAGAACATTTGCTCTTTCCCCACCTCTGTAGATTTCATAAACCTTTCTTTTCATGGAACCACTAATCTTTTTATCTCTATTTTTCACTATCTTCTTTTCTCCCCCTTTCACCTCTTTATGCTCTGAATTTGGGGCAGTTTCAACCATTTTTATACTCAGGAATGTCAATCAAACCTCCTTATTGAAACTTGGTCATTCAGAATCTAGCATTTCTAATTAACCTCCTTTTTTGGGGCTTTTTGTGTTAATCCTGGCAATGCTCAGGGGCTATGCCTAACTCCCGCACTCAGGACTTACTCTGGCGGTACTCAGAGGGTCATATGGGAATACAGAATGCCAGGACCAAACCCTGGTTGGCCGTATGTAAGGCAAATGCCCAGCTCACCATTCGGTAGTGGCCCCAGTCCTGTCTTCATAAAGTAGGATCATCTTCTAATGCTTCTGTTTCTTGGTATAACATTGGTACTATTAATGGTTCAGAATATTTGGAACAGGACTTGATGAAGATTGAGCAGGTACTAAGACTGTGTTCTTTATAAACAGAGCACTGCAGTGAGGATTATCTATTTTTGGGAAAAATCATTTTAGCTTTTCTCCAGTACTTTTGTCTGTTTCAAAGACTAGTCATTTGACTGTTGGAGAGGTACCATTACATAAAAATATGAAGAATTTCAAGAAGACCATTGTTTCAAAACATCTTTCCTGACAATGACTAAAACATAGTAAGAAATATATTTGATGATTGGAATCAAATGCATGATTTAAATAATGCATTGTATTATTTTGGTAGGTAAATGCTGAAACCCAAGAGCAAGAAAAGATTCTGTCTCCAGATTTTCTTTCAGTTGACCAAATCACTGAACTGCTATCAGGGAGCACAGATGAAATTCAACAGTAAGTATTTGAATATTGTAATCAGTAATTCTAATTCTGTATCTGTAGGCTCTTTTATTTGCAAAATACTTATATTACTTGTATGCTCATCTTTTTCGTTCTTTCTCTCTTACACAAACACACACACTCTCACACACACAGATTTCCTGAATCAACACAAAAACTCAGAGAACTGGCTTTGGCTGGCGGGGTAGGGGCCTGGAGGAAGATTTGGGCTACTTTCAGTGGTGCTCAGGGCTACTCCTGGCTCTCTGCTCAAGGATCACTTCTGGCAGTTCTCGGGGACCATATGTTGTGTTGGGGATCAAATTCAGGTGGGCCAGGTATAAGGCAAGCATTTGTCCACTATACAGGGAGAAGAGTATTTCTAATCTTTAATTAATATTAACCAGAAGCAGACATGTCTTGTTTCTAAAATCAGCACTTAGTGTATTTTTCTTCTCCTTCATTGCTCTTTATTAAAAAACTGTCAGTCAATCTGGATAAGAACCTAAAGAATCAGAAGTATCATCATAATAAAAGTTGTGTTTTCTATATTGCTAGTCAACACTTGTGTTATTTTGGAAATCTTGAATGTTAACCACCCACCTGTGATTTTTATTGGATATTTTTAGGCAATAAAGTAGTCTGGTGTCACACATTTTGCTTATCAGTATGAATTTAACTGAATTTACCGACAAAATCAAAATATGGTTACATTTTATTTTTATTGCATCAATTTCTGCAATTGATAATTTACTTCAAATTTTTAGAGACCTATACCAACCCACATTTTATAGCAATTTTTATTAATCACTCATTTTAAATATGATCTTGGTGTAATAATGGAACTCACTGGACATAACATGGAGATAATGGGGATGATGCAATATTCTGTATTTTGGTGTCCTAATATAAGATTTCTTTAGGCCAATCCTCCTTATATAAGTAGGGTTTTAGGAACTATAATGGACAAATAGAAAATGATGTCAGTTTTCAGTTGCAAATCTTATAAATACTATAGAATTGAGGTGATTTACAACTGAGAAGAAATAATGACCAATAGAACAGCTGGAAGAGAAATCTGAGAAAAGAAAGCATATTAAGATTAGGAGAATGACACTGATAGGCCTTTTCCTAAGACGCTCTTTACCTCCAGTGCCTGCACATCCATCTAGAAATCCTGATGATCTGTGATTGGCTGCATGGCTTACTGTCTGCATCTTCTAAGTGTTTGTCAGTCAATTTCAAACTTCACAGAGTTTAAACAAGTATTTTTAAATTTTCATGGTTATTTTACCATATGTATATAAATAAATGCTCACAGGGAATTCTTTATTAGTAAAATGAATTTATTATATTAATACTACTGATTATTTTTGCTTTTTTTCAGAATATTGTTTCTTACTATGTCACAAATTTATTGCTCGTTAAAATAAAAAGGTATTTTATACTCTAAAAATAACAAATAGGTGTGAAAAATAAAATGTAGCTTATACTATATTGTAAATATTAGATGAAGGTTGTTATATCAAATGTAATTAATATAAAATAAAAGATATAAATGTGACTTTTAGACTCTAGTTTACCAGATCTTAAATTATTTTTGTCTTTGGGCCCCACCAAGTGATTTTTAAGAGTTACTTCTGGCTCTGCACTCAGGGATCATTCCTAGTGGGGCTTGGGAACTGCTAGAGATTAAACCTGGGTTGGCACATGCAAAGCAAGCACCCCAGCAGATACACTATCGCTCCGCCCACCACATCTTAACTTGTCTGTATATTATACTTTGTTTAACAAGCCTTTTCTTTTTCTTATTGAGTATAAACTTTCTTTGTTTTTAAATATCTGAATTCTTAAAAGTATTTTTCTATATAAAGTTGAAGCTGTGGAAAACTGAATAATACAGAGGGTGATACAAAAGTTAGAATAGTTATGAAAATAAACAGACTAAATAGCATGTTGACTTTTTAGAATGTCTCATTTATAGAGTTCAACTAAAATAACCACAAATTTTAGGACATGTTTTGATTGATACCTGCCTTATGTCTAGAGCCAAATGGCAAAGCAACAAAATTCTGAAATGTTTACAATCAATCACTTTCCAATTAAAGTAACATTATTACAAATGACAATTATATACTTTTTAATGTGACATGAAAATAATTTAGGTGTCCTGTCAGCAAGTGGCACTAGTATGCCAAAATGATAGTATATAAAATTATGAACCTATTTAAATAAGTTTAAATAAGTTATAGGAAATCAGCACATTCCCTTATCTTTTAAAATTCAAAGCTGTACCTCATGAAAGCAGTCCACCATGCAAAACATTAATATATTATTAGAACATATTTTGGAGTACATATCAAGTAAAGTTAAATGTTTCACTGTATTCTCATGATGAACTAACTAATATCAGTCATTCTTTTTAATGTACACTTGATTTTATTTACCTATCTACCCAAGTAATTAAAAAAAGTAATTAAGCACCAATTTAAACACAGAAATAACACTGAGAGATCTTTTAATAACCCTTCTGTAACATTCTCCATGAGCAGTTCAGTTATTGCCATAAGGCAAGTTTCTATATATGTCATATTAATAGTCAAATGTAGTGCTATTTTAAAAGCATGTAAAAAGATAAACTTTACTCTATAGCATTACATTTTTTAAATTATTTTTTATTATACCACCGTGAGACATACAATTACAAAGGCGTTCATAATTGGTTCTTGGTAATACAGTATTCCAGCACCCCTCCCTCCACCAGTGCCCCATTTCCACCACCAATGTACCCCACCCCTCCCGCCCACCCTCTGGCTGCCTCAGTAGCAGGTACCCCAGTTTCCTCTCTTTCTCTGTCTCTGCATCTCTCTCCCACTTATTTTACGCATTGTGGCTAGCCCTGCACATATTTAGAGTTTATCACTTAAGTCTCTTTGTGTATGTTCAATGGTGAGTTTTAATCTGCCATTACCATTTCTCACATTTAGTAAAACACTGGTATCTATTTATATCATATTAATGAATGCAGTCATTCTATATCTGTCCTTTTCCTTCTGACTAATTTCACTCAGCATGATAGTCTCCATGTCCATCCATTTGCAGGTGAAAATGGAAAAAAATTCATAATTTCATCTTTTCTGAGTGCTGCATAGTATTCCATAGTGTTTCTTTAGCCAGTCGTCTGTTCTCGGGCATTTAGGTTGTTTACAGAATCTAGCTATAGTGAATAGCGCAGCGATGAATAAAGAAGTACAGATAGTGTTTCTGCTATGTGTTTTTCGGTCTCTCAGGTATATTCCCAGGAGTGCTATTGCTGGATCAAATGGGAGCTCACTCTCTAGTTTTCAGAGGAATGCCCATATTGTTTTCAAAAGGGCTGGACCAGTCAGCACTCCGACCAACAGTGGATGAGAGTCCTTTTTTCCCCACATCCACGCCAGCACCGGTTGTTCTTGCTGTTTTGGATGTGTGCCAGTCTCTGTGGTGTGAGATGGTACCTCACTGTTGTTTTTATTTGCATCTCCCTGATGATTAAAGATGAAGAGCACTTTTTCATATGCCTTTTGGCCATTCGAATTTCTTCTTTTTTGGAAGCTTCTGTTCATTTCTTCTCCCCATTTTTTGATGGGGTTGGCTGTTTTTTTCTTGTGAAGTGCTACCAGTGCCTGATATATCCTGGATATTAACCCCTTGTCAGATGGGTATTGGGTGAATATTCTAAATAGTATTATACATTGTTCTTTTTCTGTTCATTATTACATAAATCTAGAAATATCACTCCCTCTCTCACACTCCATCTCCCCTTTATAACCAAGAGGAAAGGTTTACAAATTTACCAATAAAATTCATAGAAACCTCACATTCAAATCTGTGCAGCAGGCACCTTGATTTGAACGCCTCTTTGCATAATCCATTTGGAGTGAAATGACTAAATGAAGAATAGCAATGAAAATATTTAGCCTTTGTTCATATTGAAGGTTAAGATTCAAATGGTGGTAGGTTAAGTAATTGGTCATGGGATGAGGGAATTTGTGATAAGTGACTTAAGAAAGGTGTTAGGACCTCAATGAAATTTCATCAAAATATATTTATGCAAGTGGTTATCTCTATTAATAAATATGAAATAAAAGAATAGCTGCAACTGCTTAAGTAAAATATTTTATTTTTAAAACAATATGTAGATAAAAAGTACAATTAGGACAAAGATCAACTCATGGTAAACAAGAAAACATTAGATTAAAACTAGTGATTGAAGAGACATTCACTCTATAAAACAAAGTTGAAGACGTGATAAAATGTGTAGCTAAGAAACTTTTAAAGAAAAGACAGGAAAAAATAAAAAGAGAAAATCAGTGTAGAACTTGGGTTGTTGTTGGAGGACAGGTTTAGCTAACCTGGGAGTTTTGTTGTTTTGCCCACTCCCAGCTTAATCTTATTTAAGCCAAGGTTCATTCTAATGAGATTTCTCTTCTATGTAAACACTGCTAGAGGGTGTGGCAGTTACAGAAGTCACCTTGATTGAATAACTTCTGACTTATACATCTACTAAGACTTCTATGTTTTCTAGATTGGGCACAGCTCCTCTTTATACCCACTGCACCCAGCGTGGGACAGCTAGAATTTACCAGGAGACTACCACCCTGGCTACGCTGAGACTATAGGAAGACTATAGGAAGGATCATACTAGTTTGCTCTAAGCAGGCGAGAGTGACCCTTTCAGTACACGAGAACAAGATACTCAGAATCACCCTGGTGCAGATAATAATAAGAAGGACCTTGTGGGTACCATCTAGATTACATGAAGCTCATGAAGTTAAGATGTATTACTTTATATCAGCCCCTCTCTCTCCAGTGTTTTACATAAGAGATAATCTCCTTAGTCCTTGGCATAACCTTTGTTTATACCTGCAATAAGGTGTGGCACAACACTCTGTTTAGAGTTCTTTGTTGACATGCCCCTCCCGATTGGATTACTTTTGGTGTATATAAGGGGCTGACTTGAGGCCCCTTCACCTTTTGCCTTTTGGTTCCTCAGCCTTCAGCTTTTGGCTCCTGCGGCTTTTGGCTTTTGGCTTTTGGCCTTTTGCTCTTTGGCCTTTTGCTCCTTCTTCTGGGTAGGACTCAGCTCGGGTGAGATCCTCTCTCTCTTTGGTGGGAAACTTAGGCTCTTTTGTATGGTCTAAGTTCAGACCAGAGCTAAAGTTTGTTCATTATATTGGAGTGCTGTGGAAGAGCTTTTGTACTATTAAAAGCCATTTTTTGGAACTGCACCGGACAGATGAGTTTTCATCTGTTCTCCCGGCGCCCTTGGAGGTAGAAGACAACCTCTGTCCTGACACTGTCGGGGGACCCCGGCGGCGTTCCCCGACAGGTTGTTAAAGATCAAGTCAGTAGAATAGAAAGCAGATCTAAGATAATTTATTAAAACTGCAGGTCAGAGCAAAGAGATCTTAGGATCTCATTAAAAAAAAAAGGAAAAAATTAAAGCTTCCATTTTAGTTGAATAAAATGTCAATGTCATACATTACTTTCTCTCTGGGGTAAGTCAAGTTACCTTGAAAGGAGAAAAATCAAGCAGGCCTCAGAGTTTTCCTTAGGAGCCTTAGTGAGCTGAAATCAGTGAAGGGATAAGTGACCATAATTTAGAGTATCAATATAATTTGATTTTAGAACAAAATACTAATAACGTGATTTATTTTTGTTACTCCTTCTGGGTTTTATTTTTATGTATTGGGTGAGGTGATATTTCATTTTCTCTACTGATAGCAATTCCCTAGCCACATTTTTAAAAAATCATACTTCTCTTACTAGTTTGAAATACTATTTCTGGTCTATTCCAAGTTCCCATATGTTATATATTTGGGGTCTGTTTCTGTGATTTCTACCTCTTCCATTAAATTCACTTGTATCACTTGTCTTCCCGTAGTTCATCAATTAGCTCTAGCAGGCGCCAGTAACGTCTCCATTCGTTGGAAATGAGGTCCATTATTGTTACTGTTTTTGGCGTATCAAATATACCATGGGTATCTTTCCATGCTCTGCCATGGCTCTCGATTTATCCCAGAGGACCAAGTCTGCTGTCAGGCTAAAAGCATTCTCATGTCCTTCCTTTTCTCCTCCTCAGTGTATAGAGTAATTTGTAACAAGACAGGTCTTCAGGTCCATTGAAAACTGGAAGAGAGCAGTGGGGTTCATGAAACGGTTCAAGTTGGGATTTTGGATTTAAGTTGGGGTTGAGGTTTATGGGCTAATCTGGTCTATTTCTGTTCTTACATTGACCATCTGAATTTCTGGAATGTGGTTGGTTTCTACTAATTTGGTGTACTGCATGGCTGTGCGCCACAGGAAGAGTGGTAGCAACTCTGCCCCATGTGTCAGTGTCTCTGGATCACAGCTGACAGCCCTGGTACAATTATTGGGTGGGTCCACCGGGCCTCCCAGAAGGGACAGAGGTGGGAGAGATGGACCCTAGCTCCATTTCCACGGAGGCCCAGTGACTTTAACTACTACGACCCGCATACGTGGCTTGAAATCAGCTTCTCTAGGAGGGGGTTCTGACAAGCTGGGCTTGAGATAGACTTTTCTCTTGGGTGGGGCTCTGATGAGCTGTGGAGTCTGGACATTGAAAATGCTGCCATTATGGTGTGGGGGTTCCTCTTGCTTCTTCTGAGGCTTTATTGGGGTGGTGGACCAGGGCCAGAACCCATCCTCCCTCCTGGACACCTCATGATCAGTCGAGAATGGGAAGAGTCTTAGCAGCTCTGCCCATGTGTCAGTGTCTCTGTATCATAGTCATCGTCCCTGGAGCAATTCATTTTTGGGTCCACTGGAATTCACAAAAGGGACAGAGGTGGGGGACTCGGTGTGTTTTCCGTATTTTTCAGTATGATTTAAGAATCAGGATGATAGCTTTTGAATTCATATTTTGGAATATGTAAAAATACAGCAAGTTCATTTCCAGAGCATGGATGGTTCATAACTATTTTCTCAGTGGCCATCTCTTATTAATTTGCTTTGCAGTATCAAACATAGTTTGTATTATCTACACCCTGGCCCACTCAGGAAATACACCCACCAGCAGAAATACAACCACCACCAGAATGCTGGCATGCATCAGATATGAGGCCACTGTTGGGGAGCCACTGAGGTCCCCAGTGATATCAGGAAACAAGTTCCTTTCTACCTCTGAAGCCAGCAGGGAAAGGATGAAAACTCCGGGTTCAGCACGATTTTAAAAAGGCTTTTACTAAAACAAGCTTCTCAGCTACAATCCAAAATAATGGGATTCCCCAGACCTCTAGTTCTTGGTCACAATTTAGACCATGCACTTGGACCCAAGTGTCCCACCAAAGTGGATCCTCTTACCTCAAGTCAGTCCTCCATTAAATTATTCCATTAAAATGCCATAAGTCTTTATTACTGTATGCTTTTGTACTTTTGCATAAAATTATATGTACTTGTATTTTAAACATATAAAACTAAGTCTTGCAATCTAATAACTATTGATTAAGGTGAAAATATCTGGTTAAATGTTAGCCTCCCCTCTTCCAAAGTGCCTGCCTATTCATATCTGTTTCACTTCTTCCGAAATCAGCCAGAATATTTTTAATTGTGTATAGCACAAAAAAAGCTTACAAAAATCAAGCATGAAGAGCCTCACAAGCACCTGGGGAGGCTGGAACTCGGCTCGCCCCTGGCCCAGCTGACTATGGGGGCCCCAGGAGGGCAGATGGGTTTGGGAGTGGGCCCATCACCTCTGGGGGTTCCCAGAAGCAGACGGATGAGACTCGCCCATCACACTAGCCACCATTTTCGCTGTCCGGATGCTGGGAAACTGCTTCACGACCAGATTAACAGAGCAAAATCAGTTTGAGCCCAGGTAGGCGGCTCCCCGAAACGGGAATCACTGGGAATTTGTCAGATGGAGTCAGAGGTCTCGGCCATTCCCCCTCCATTTTGTCAAGCCTGGTGGCCCCCGCCCAGGAGCTGCCCTGGGGCCACCAGCCATAGCATGAAGAGCCTCACAAGCACCTGGGGAGGCTGGAACACGGCTTCGCCCCAGACCCAGCTGACTATGGGGCCCCCAGGAGGGCAGATGGGTTTTGGGGAGTGGGCCCATCACCTCTGGGGGGTTCCCGGAAGCAGCCGGATGAGACTCACCCATCACACTAGCCAACATTTTCGCTGTCCGGATGCTGGGAAACTGCCTCACGACCAGATTAACAGAGCAAAATTAGTTTGAGCCCGCGCAGTTCATTAAAATAGTGGAAACAGTAATGTCTTTTAATGCACTGCATTCCACAAAGAGCAGGAAAGTTTGGCGGGAGGGAGAGATAAAGAGGAGAGAAATGACATACAGAACCCGCCAAATAGTTGAGGTGTGGGAGGGGGGGGGGGGGAGGTGGGGACATTGGTGATGGGTTTGGGTGGAGGGATGGGTGTTGGAACACTGTAGAACCAAAACTCTACATGAGCATCTTTCAATTGTATGTCTAAAATGGTGTAATAATATTTTGGGGGGAAAATAATAAAATTAAATTAAATTTAAAAAAAATTTGAAAAAAACATAAAAAAAAGCTTACAAAAATCTCAACACAATAAGTCTAGACACACATGTTCCCATAAAAATACCACAAAAACGGAGTAGATAGATTTAAGTCCCATTTGGTTGACCAACGACTTTGAAAAAAAATGTATCAAGAAATGATGTTCATCTTTGAGCTTATTTTTCTTATGGTTTTAACTGGCTGTCAGGAAGGTTTATTCTATTGTATTTTTTTCCACAGAAGAAATTCACTCTTTTATGAATTGGAGCAATGGATATTAAATTTGATTAAACGCTACAATTTATCCAAAATGTGTTTCACCCTGCAATATTAATTATTATTATCATATATTTTATTTCAATATTATAAATTATAAAAACCCGATTTTTATAGACATGTACACTCCCTCAGAAATTACATATAAGTAACATGAAAGCTTCTGTGTGAATGATGGAAATTCCATATTTTTCAAAAAAGAGAATTTTGTAAATCTGAAACCACAAAATATAACAGTGTTTGCAAGAAGTCTTAAAAAGCATTAGAAGTATAGGAGAAAATCAGAGGATGCACAGGCTTTCAGATCTTACAGTAAGTTAAAAATTATTTGTATTTTTCTGGGAGAGGTTGAAAATTTCAACCCTGAGTTTTTAAGCCCCCTTGTTTGCCACAGTGGGATAAATAGGCTTTAGGCAGATTCTACCTATTTTCTTTCTTTCTTTCTTTCTTTCTTTCTTTTTTTTTTTTTTTGCTTTTTCAGTCACACCCGGCAGTGCTCAGGGGTTTCTCCTGGCTCTGCACTCAGGAATTACTCCTGGTGGTGCTTGGGGACCATATGGGATGCCGGGGATCGAACCCGGGCTGGCACAGGCCAGCCGCATGTAAGGCAAATGCCCTACCCGCTGGGCTATCGCCCCGGCCCCAGATTCTACCCTTTTTCATAAAAATATTAAATATAGTAAAAAATAGCTCATCCATGGTTATAAAAATATTCACACTTCTATTTATAAAAAGAATAAAAGCAACAATAATTGACACAAGCTTCTTTCACACAGAAAGTAACTTAAAGCATAGACAGTTCACATTAGTTGAAGAGGAATATGCAAGCAAAAAGACTACAAGATACTGTATTGTCTCGAACACATTTTTTGAAGAGACTTTCCTTTCTCTATTGCATATACTTGGGTTTTCTCTTGTAAATTACATTTCAATCTATGTATGGGTTTATTTTTGTACTCCCAGTAATATATCTGTATTATTGTTCTGTGTTACTGTTATTTTTTATTTCAATAGCTATTATTTAGTTTATCTATTTTTGGGGACCATAACCAGAGGTAACTGGTGCTTACTCCAGGCTTTGTGCTCAGGGGTCACTTCTGATGAAGCTCAGCGGACAATATGAGGTGCCTAGGATCAAATGCAGGTTTGCAGTGTGCAAGACAAACACATTACCTGCTGTACTATTTCTCGAGCTCCATGATTTTCACTGTGTCATTGTATCACTGTCTTCCCGTTCATCATTGATTTGCTTGAGTGGGCACCAGTACCATCTCCATGTGTCCTGTCTCATGCTAGTAGAGTCCAAGGGCATCTGCTTGCTCCAGGAAAATAAAGAGCAGCCTCAAACCATTCCATCAGGTCATGGGAATGAGTTTTATAATTGTTACTGGTATTTGGCATATCAAATATGACACGGGTAGCTTGCCAGGCTATGCCGTTCCATGATTTTGATAAAAATAATTTCAATAAAGTATATTTCCAAGTCAGTGACCTTATACTTCCAGTTTTGTTCTTTCATATTCAGATTGCTTAGACATTTAGGATTTTAATCCGTTCTTATTTATACTCTTAAATATGCACAAACATCTACTACCTGATTTGTTTGTTTAAATTATATTCCCTGATTCAAGTTAAATATGGTCTTTTACTACATTTTCCCTTTATCATCTTAAAGTTTTTGATAGACTATGCATTCTGAGAGTACAAATTAAAAAATTGAAAAACAAACAAAAAACACTGCAAGATATTTTTAAAAAGCAAAGAACAGGAAATGATAATAGATAAAATATTCTTGGAAAATGCAATAGTGATGAAAACAGGCAAAATAATATGATTAAGTATTCATGAATTACTAAAACATAGAAGGTATCTATAGGAGTATAACAAGGAAATAAAACTTAAAAGAAAATAAAGCAAATATTATACAGAATATTCTTAAAATTAAGATATAAATATATTACAGAAGTGAAATTTTAAACATCAGGGTAGAATTAATTAATCACTGTATCACTGTCACTGTCTTTCCGTTCATCATCGAATTGTTCAAGCGGGCACCAGTAACATCTCCATATGTCCTGTCTCATGCAAGTAGAGCCCAAGGGCACCTGCTTGCTCCAGGAACATAAAGAGCCTCAAACCATTCCATCAGGTCATGGGAATGAGGTCTATAGTTGTTACTGGTATTTGGCATATCAAATACGACATGGGTAGCTTGCTAGGCTCTGCCATGCAGGTAGCATATTCTTGTAGTCATCTCTAAATCCAGCATTTATTGATGAACTGCGTGGCTGCTTGCGGCCGTGTTGGCTGGACTGTGATAGGCTGGTCTGCTGGGTGGAGTTCTGAAGAGGGGGAATCCGGATGTGGAAAATGGAGGCCCTCATGGAGTGGGGGTCATCTGGTTGTTGCGGGGCTCTGCTGGGGTGGCAGGCCAGGGCTAGAACCCGCCATCGCTCCTGGGCGTCTTGTAAGCGGTTGGGCACAGGGAGAGCCAGTAGCAGCTCTGCCCCATGTCAGTGAGTCTCTGGATCAGTATACCTGTGCTGGATTTAAAAAAAGACTGCTGTAAGGTGGATCTCAATGAGCCGGACTGTGATAGACTGGTCTGCTGGGTGGAGTTCTGAAGAGGGAGAAGTCTAGATGTGGAAAATGGAGGTCCTCATGTAGTGGGGGTCGTCTGGTTGTTGCGAGGCTCTGCTGGGGTGGCAGGCCAGGGCTAGAACCTGCCATCCCTCCCGGGCATCTCGTGAGTTGCTGGGCACAGAATTAATTAATATTGCTGAAAACAGTAAGGGACCATGAGTGACAGTTATGAGAAAAGTATATAAAATGAAACAAATTGATTTGAAAACATTTTGAAGGTTAACGAGTAAATTATAGGTATGGTAAAATATACTTAATTACAATTCTTTGAAAAGGAAAGCCACAAGATGTATTTAACAATCTAAAGTCTTTAACTAAAACAGAAATAGAACATTTACGAAGACAAAATCGATTATATAAATGGAAAGAGTAAAAAAAATCCAGTTTGTTTCAGAGAAAATATCTAATAGTGAAAGATGGAAAGAGAAATTAGAAGAGTATTAGAAGAATAAAGAGGAAATAGAGGACTTTTGGAGTTTGATAAAA
Organism: Cryptotis parvus; assembly: GCA_021461705.1. Classification (NCBI taxonomy): domain Eukaryota; kingdom Metazoa; phylum Chordata; class Mammalia; order Eulipotyphla; family Soricidae; genus Cryptotis; species Cryptotis parvus. The sequence continues at coordinate 61,089 of JAJIBD010032053.1, read as the reverse complement.
TTATGGTGATTTTAAGGTTTTGGCATTATAGAATTTTAATTCAAAAAATTTGTTTTCAAAAATTATGAAAGTAAATCTACATTGGAATTATGTTAATATCTGGACTTTTCTTTTTTGTTACAGAACAATGGAAAAATATTTGAATTTTAAAAATGTCAAAATCTGTTTCAAAGAAGCTATTGTGCTAGATTATTATGTATCCGGATTTTTGTGGAGTAAAGGAATGAAATTTACTATAATTCAGTATACAAGATTTATGACTTTACTACATATGTTACTTCATAATCTTAGCAGTAAGTACATTATATTTTTAAGAAAGGAAATTTAGTTCACTGTCTAAATTAATGTTCTTAAGCAAACGCTCCTAATTTTATTTTAAATTCCTTCAGTGATGATTGTGTTTTTTTCCCCTAGGCTATAGAAGAGATGGACTCAATATCTTCTTTGAGCTGTAAAATTTCATGTAGTACTTAACAAGGCTAAAGTTCACTTAATAATGCATTTTCCAAAGATGTTAATTTAATTAAAATGTTTCAGTGCTATCCATTCCAAAAATATCAATTAGTTCAGATTCTTCTTTTTTAATTTCTTAAACATTTTTTCTTCTCATTTTACTTTATTTTAGGCATTCTGAGAATGACTGATGAAAGAAAATGCTTTGGTCAATTTTTATAAAACAGTAAAAGCATTCATATCTCAGATTTTGTGGTATTTTTTTCTAAAAAAAATTAGAATTAGTTACTGTAGGAAGGTTTGAAATTTTGAGTGGAATAATTTTAAGCATAATAGCTTTTGTTTGAAAATATCATGTAACTCTTTCTTTATGGAAGAAAAGAAGGAAGTCTAGCATTTATTTATTTCCAATTCTATTTTCCGTGTGAGAGGTACTATGTTTAATTTTAATCATTGTCTGAGGCTCTGGTGAGCCTCGGAGCAGCCCCCTTTAAGGGAGCTATATAATAACAATCTCAGACTTGAGCAAATATCCAAACTCTTGGAAATCAAATTATACAACTCTGTATTGTCCTTGGGTCAAAGAGAAAGTTTTCACTTAACATTGGAAAAGTGAATGAAAATAAATACATGAAAATTTGTGTAGTGCAATTATATCAATGGTACATAGTTCAATACTTTGAAAAGAAAATGTCTAAATTTTACCAACTGATCTTTAACTATGTTAACTATGTTAAGTCAGTTATAAAAAATAAATATAAAACACGCAGCGGAAACACCATCCCTACTTTTATATTCATAACAGCAGAATCTGGAAACAGCCAGAGTGCCCGAAAATTATGACTGGATAAAGAAACTATGGTACATCTACACAATGGAATACTATGCAGCTGTTGGGAAAAATGAAGTTATGAAATTCACCTATAAATGGATGGACATGGAGAGGATAATGTTGAATGAAATTAGCCAGGAGAGAGACAGATATAGAATGACTGCTTTTATTAGCATGACATAAATATATATACATGTATACACACGCACACACACACATTATGATACTAATATCCAAGGGTAGGCGAAACGTGGATCAGGAGGTCTTGTCAAAGGTGGAAATTACCACAAACGTGTGGAAGCAGAGAGGTTAACTAAGACAGAGAAGGGAACAGTGTGCCAACAATGGTCGAAAGTCTATTACCACATAGAACTTAGCATTAAATACAGGGAAAAAGATACACATTATAACCTCTAAGTATATGTATTACAATCCACAATATGTAAGAGAAGGAAGAGAGAAAGAGAGAGAGAAAGAGAGAGAAAAGAGATGGAGAACCTGCCACAGAGGCAGGCTAGGGGAGGGGGGGAGGTAATTGGGGACATTGGTGGTGGGAAATGGGCACTGGTGGAGGGTTGGGTGCTGGAACACTGTGGCCGAAATCCAAACATAAACATTTTTTTGTAATTGTTAAAAAAATTCTCATCCTGCTTTTGTAGGGCCCAGATCTCTGAGGTGTATGTTAATGCAGGGGAGAAACGGTGGACCGGGCCCTACGAAAGCAGGATGAGAATGCTATTTGGGTCTCCCAGAGAGGAATCGAAAGAGCTATGCTTGGAATATCATCCCTCACTCAAGTGAGAGAAGGAATTCAGAGTTCTGACCTCTGTCGCTATTCCAGAATCAGGGACACTGTCTCATTTGCCAAGGCATCGAAAATCAGATGGGCTGGACATGTAATGCGATTTGGAGACAACCGCTGGACTAGAGCCATTGCCGACTGGATCCCACGGGATGTCAAAGACACGTGGCCGCCCACCTACAAGATGGTCAGACTTCTTTGTCAAGACCCTGAAGGAACGGTTTGAGGCTCTTCATATTCCTGAATCAACCAGATGCCATTGGGCTACATTGGCACGTGATAGGGTCCAATGGAAATGTTACTGGCGCCCGCTCGAGCAAATCGATGAATAACGGGATTCAAGTGATCAAGTGAAGTGAAGTTAAAAAAATAAAATAAAATGAATTTTTAAGAAATTTAAAAAAGAAAAATAAAAAAAGAAGTAAATATAAAGCAGTCAATAAAAGAAGAAATAATGGTGGATATAAATTTGTGAAATTGAAAACAGAAACCAATAGAGAAAATTCAACAAAATTAAAATCTTTTGATAAGATCATTAAGTTCATGATTACAAAGCAAAACTAAGAAAAAATATAGAAGGGACAGATTATCGCTATCAAGTATAGAAGAGGGAGTGCTAGTACAGGCCCAACTGACATTAACAGGATATTAAGAGAATGCTATTTATATTTATCTGTTAGAAAACAGATGAAGTGGACCAATTTCTAAAACTACAAATTAACAAAAATTACTCAAGATAAAATAAATAACCTCAATACTCCTTTAAATATTTAATTAATTAGATATTTTGCTAACACTGGAAAAAATCTCAGACCCAGCTGTTTTCAGTGATAGAAAAATCTATCAAACTAAATATTAGAATTATGTATAATCTAATTAAGTGTAATTAGACTATTCAAAATCTAAGCATTATAAGTAATCTGTTCCAGAAATAGTAGGGAAAAGAATACTTCTTATTTTTGAGGTTAGAATTATCTTCATACCAATACTCAAGAAATAGTCAAGGAGTAGGAGTAGTAGTCATAGAGGAGGATTTTTCAAACAGAGAAATCAGTTGTAATTTAGTATTCTGGCAATACATGTTACAAATTTCTCAGCAGTAGGGAAAGGATATAGCTCACGGTAGAGCAAATATCTTGCCTTTTGTGAAGCCATGTTGAAGCAATGCACACCATCACAATATCACACACAAAAAATAGTTTCCTATCTATAAATCTAATAAGAAATGAATAAAATTTATATGATGAAATCTGTAAAATCCTGATGAAAGATTTGAGAAGACAACTAAATAAGTTTCAAGTCCTCGAGGTGTTGCAGGTGTGGCTACGATGCCCAGTTGCGTAAGCAGGTGGCAGACAGGAGACAGACTTGTTTACATCCAGGGCTCTGCCCTGTGGGCCCAGGATGGTTGATAGTATGACATAGGAAAAGACTGGACCCCCTCCCGGGATGAACCCAGAGCCATGGCAGAGCATGGCAAGCTACCTGTGGTGTATTTGGTATGCCAAAAACAGTAACAATAATGGATCTCATTCTCAACGAATGAAGACGTTACTGATGCCCACTCAAGCAAATTGATGAACAATGGGAAGACAAGTGACAAGTGACTGTATTCTTGAATTTGAAGTCACTACATGGTAAAAAAAAAACATGGTTGTTGCAATAACACAGCAAGTAGCGTGCTTCCCTTGTCCGCACAGCCAACCCAGGTCCCATCACCAGCATCTCATTTGATCCCCTGAACTCACTAGGAGTGATTTCTGAAAGGAATCAAAGGCCCAAAGCCAAGCAAAAGAAATCAATTTTTCCCAAATCGCTCTGTAGTTTTCAAAAGGTATTGAAATTGCAATGTCAATACAAAACCCAACAAGATTTTGTCTAGCTACAACCATGCTGATTTAAAATTTATATGGAAAGGCTAAGACCTTGAATAGCTAAAGAGTATTATAGAATAAGAATAAAATTCCATAAATTGTACCACCCAAGTTAAAGACTTGCTGCAAAAAAATTTTCAATAAAGTAAATGCAGTATTGTGAAGGGATAAAAATATCATTTAATGGACAGTAAAAATAATTCAGAAATAGTTATGCAAAAACACAGCCTTCTGAACTTGGATAAATATAAAAAGCTGTTCAGTGGCAAGAGGAGATTTTCTTCCACTAAATATTGGAGCAGTTGTCCAGCTTTATTGAGAAAAAAATATGCTTCAACCTAAATTCAATACAATTAACTCAAACTGGATCATGGAGATAAATTTAAAATGCATGATATAAATCCTTTAAAAAATCATAGGAAAAAGTCTTCATGTACTAAGATTTTTTGTAAGAAGTTTTTGGATATAAACATGAAAAACAAGCTATTGATTACTAGATTTCAAATAATGTTAGAACTTTGTGACAATCACCTTTAAAAGAATAAAGTGACTGCATAATTAGGTGAAGTAAAATTGCTTGCAAATCTCACATTCCAGATTCTAAGTAATATATCCGTCTTTCCAGTTTTTTGATTACATATAACTGATTCAAAACCTATTTTACATGAACTTGTAAACATTGTTGAATTTTAACATTTTTGGGTAGTCTCATCAACTATTAGATGATGAAAGTGTAAAAGTACATATATGATACTTTTTTACAAGACAAGGTTTTCCTTTTTTGTATGGGGATAGGGGAAAAAAGTCCCTGAAAACTTTAAACCTAACATAATCTTAGTCAAGTGTACTAGGGAGGGAGGTAAATTATGTTTATACTGAGAGGATGTAGAGTCTTGAAATCATAGTGAGCATTCCCATCCAGCAATATCTTAATAGTAAAAGCACGAAAGAGCACAATCAGGGATGTTAGCTATAGTGTGGCAGACCAGTACAAATAAAGTCCTAATTAGAGAACTGCATTTTTATTGACTGTTTCTGATTTGTTTCACATCTAAAGTGTATGCTGCTTCAACATATAAACTCGTGCTGCATATAAGCCTTTCTGTTGACAAGCCACCTGGAACCAAATTGCATTAAACTAAAACGTTGTGAAATATGAGATGTGTACAATCTTCCTACAAATATAAGTTCTGAGGTCTGTTTTTTCCTGAACCAAATCAAAGAGAACCTGTAGCACGTTAGGTAGACAGATGTGTAGCTCTAAGTCTGTAAATTAGATGTATTTCCATGCATATAAAATGATTATTAGTAAATAACCAGAAATATATTGTATTTCCATGAAATCAATTTATTATCCTAAATTAGAAAGATAAAATAATTGTCATAATAATAATAGTTACGGGATTTACTTGGGCCATTCAGTGTCATTAGAATTCCAAATGCAGTCTTATTTAACTCATGCAAATTTATGAGGTCCCTCTATTATTTACTTCATTATTTTAAAATCATCAAAGAAATAATAGAGAGTTCAGAGAGATGCAGAGACAGAGAGAGAGAGAGAGAGAAAGAGAGGAAACTGGGGTACCTGCTATTAAGGCAGCCTGGGGGGTGGGCGGGAGGGGTTGGGGTACATTGGTGGTGGAAATGGGGCACTGGTGGAGGGATGGGTGCTGGTATACTGTATTACCAAGAACCAATTATGAACACCTTTGTAATTGTATGCTTCACAGTGGTATAATAAAAATTTTTAAAAAATTAAAAATTAAAAAAAATAATAGAGAGTTCAAATAATTCTTAAAGTCACAAGAGTCAGCTCCAGCATGTGAGAGCTTATCTCCTTAACTATTACCTCAACAGTTCCTGGCATTAGACTAAATTCTAGAAAATGCACATGAAATACACTGTTATATGAATATTTTCAGTTCACTTAGATTTTTACATGACTTTATTATTTGATCCTTATAACAGCATTATAGTTTTGAGATTTGGAATTATTTTCATTTACAGAAAAAGAAAATGAAACTAAAATTACCTAGTTAGTAAGTAGCAGATATGAAGTTTTATCCTAAGCCATCAAATTAATTATAAGTCTAGATTGTTCTTTTATTACTATAAATTTTCAAGGATAAATTTTTATAACAGCACGTATTATTTAGGGTTTAATCTTTCATATTTTAATCATTACTAAATGATTTTTAAAAGAGCAGATATTTCAATTAGATAAGTAAAATGATAACTTTTCTAATTTTAAAAGCCATTATCTATAGAAATATAATAGACAGAAAAAACAGTTGTAAAGAGTTAGTTATATTTCAAAATAAGGAAATTGTGATATAAATGCAATTCTCTGCTTGAGAAGTATAATTGCATCTAGAATTATAATCAGTTATCTAATGATTGTTTCCTCTGAATCTCTAATTAATACTATTTTATTAATAAAATGATTTGAATTTTGAATTACTTTTCTTCGACAGATTTTTTCATTTCTGATGTCACTCCCTCTATATTCACTATATTCAAAGAAGTTTTTCATGGATAAAGAAATGTATAATGAGAATTTAGCTTTACTTAGCTTGGCACAGGAAAGTCTAGTTACCCAGCACTTATTCATGTATTTGACATACTTTATAAATGATAAATTGCACAACTCTGTGAGAAATGAACTGTCACTCATTAAACTGATTTAGATTGTTATATTGATTCATGCTTCTAGTTCCTCAAATAGAATAGAATCTACATAAAAAATTGCAAATAAATTTTGGTTTTGGTCATACAGTGTTCCAGCACCCATCCCGCCACCAGTGCCCATCTCCTACCACCAACGTCCCCGATTTCCTCCCCCTCCCCCCAACCCTCCTCCATGGCAGGTTATTTCTTTCCCTTTCTCTCTCTTTTCTTTTCCTTCCCCCCCAGACTATAGATTACAGAACATACATTAAAGGGTTGTCAAGTGTATCTTTTTGCCTCTATTTAATGCTCAGTTCTAGGTTGGCATTAGTACCCTCGACAATTGTTAGCACACTTTTCTGTCTTACCTAGCCTCTGACTCCCACACGTTTGTGATAATTTCCACCTTTGACAAGACCTCCTGATATATGTTTCACTTGACCTTGGATATTGGTATCATAATATGTACATATATATTTATGTTATGCAGATAAATGCAGTCATTCTGTATCTGTCTCTTTCCTTCTGGCTAGTTTCGCTCAACATAATCTTCTCCATGTCCATCCATTTATAGGCAAATTTTATAACTTCATTTTTCCTAACAGCTGCATAGTATTCCATTGTGTAGATGTACCAAAGCTTTTTATCCAGTCATCGATTTTTGGGCACTCTGATTGCTTCCAGATTCTGGCTATTGTGAATAATGCTGCTATGAACATAAAAGTAGGGATGGTGTTTCCGCTGCGTATTTTTGGTTTCCCAGAGTAGATTCCCAGGAGTGGTATGGCTGGGTCAAATGGGAGTTCATTTTCTAGTCTTTGGAGGAATGTCCATATTGTTTTCCAAAAAGGCTGTACCAGCCGGCATTCCCACCAACAATGGATGAGTGTCCCCTTTTCCCCACATCCATGCCAGCACTTGTTGTTCTTGCTCTTTTGAATATGTGCCAGTCTCTGTGGTGTAAAGTGGTATCTCATTGTTGTTTTGATTTGCATCTCTCTGATGATTAGTGATGATGAGCATTTTTTTCATATGTTTCTTGGCCATTCGAATTTCTTCCTTGCTGAAGTTTCTGTTCATTTCTTCTCCCCATTTTTTTGATGGGCTTGTTTGTTTTCTTCTTGTAAAGTTCTACCAGTTCCTGATATATCCTGGATATTAACCCCTTATCAGATGGGTATTGGGTGAATATTCTTTCCCATTCTGTGGACTGCTTTTGTATCTTAGTCACTGTTTCTTTTGAGGTGCAGAAGCTTTTCAGTTTTATGTAGTCCCATATGTTTATATTTTCTTCTAGTTGCTTTGTTAGTGATGTTTCACCTTTGAAGATGCCTTTAGCTTCAATGTCGAGGAGGGTTTTTCCTACATTTTCTTCAATGTACTTTATGTATTCAAGTCTGATATTGAGATCTTTAATCCATTTTGATCTGATTTTTGTGCATGGTGTTAGACACAGGTCCAAATTCATTTTTTACATGTCGCTGCCAGTTTTCCCAACACCACTTGTTGAAGAGGCTTTTCTTACTCCATTTTAGACTTGTTGCACCTTTATCAAAGATTAAATGATAGTTACTCCCCTTGTGTAGTTATTGGGGAATACAGCCTTTCTCTCCTTCAGAATAGTTATTTAATTTGCAAGTAGCTGGATCCAACAATGAATCTATGTTTTCATATCCCCCTATATTTTCCCAATTCAGCCTTCCTGAAAATAAAAACTGCTTCATTAGCAAGAGGTGGAAATACTGAGATTTAGTTCAGATTAGGAAATGAGGTTCACACTGGGCCACACATTTCTGCCACAGGGCACTTTCCAGCTCCCCACAGGATTGACCTCCAACAGGCCTTCAATGCAGTCTCATTTCTTCTCTTTACAGAAAAGTAGTAGTTACTTGGGCAGTAGTTATTTGGATTCATTTTATGGATACAGGGTGTGTATATTTAGGTAATTCATCTTAGGGTATAGTGTATGTGTGTGGGGGGGGGCATGCATGCATGTTCATGTGGATGAAAGACATAGAAGAAAGTTAGAAAAATCTTTTTATATCCACAAGTTAAAATGAGAAAAACATAATTAAGTAGGATAATAATACAGAAGTTAATGTAGGCATTATAGATATTGTAAAAGTGAAGCTAGATACTTGCTTACTTGCTAGCTCTAGGTTTTTGTATTGTTGATGTGGGATTTTTTGTTCTCCCTCCGACAATTCTTTTGCATATGTTTATGCTCATGGATCTCTTGTATAAGCACAAAAAGATGGTTGAGCAGTGCAGTCATGAATTATTTTAAATTATTTATTCCTGGGTTTCCATTATATTTTCCAACTACTGCCTCAGTACCATTTAGATTGAATCTAATTCATCATACCTCCATAGAGAATCCTCTATGCCCTTATAGAACAATTTATCTATTCTATAGATGCCCTCATAAATTGTATTCTATGAGGCATCTATAGAATGCCCTCATAAATTGTATTCTAGGAGGGCATTTATAGAATCTATGAGGACTAAATGGTATCAGGAAAAGAGTTCACACCTAGCTTCAAAATGGGACAATTCTAGAGTAAGCCCTTCTCTGACCCAAAGTTTAATACAAGGTCATGAAATGCCCTGAGCGGTGTTGGAAATGATCAGTCTACAAGGGGAGCATAGTTCGGATAATATGATGTGATCTCCCTGAAATGAGCACCCTGTGGGTTTAATCCCTGGTGTAGATTTATGCCTGTGTCTCTTACCGTGTTTATATATAACAACTAGAAATATTATTGAAATAGTTGTTTACTAGCCTAGGTGAGAGAAAAACAGTGCTCTGCCTTATTGCACCTCAATAGCCTTGGGAAGCAGGGGAGTGATGCCCCTGGATTTTGTACTGGATAGAGGAAGCTAGTTTGGTCCTCTTTGTTCTGCCTTTGACTATGCCTCGCTCCCAGCCTCTGCATAAGATTTATCTGTTGCATTTTTTGGGGGTGGAGAGGCTGTGGAATGGAGAGGCATGTGTGGTAGTTAGTGTAGAGTGGAGCTGGAAGTAGTAAAGCCTTGAATTTTCTAAACTGTGCTCATGGTTCTTTGTTCACTTACCAGAGGGTATTTTCACAGGCCCCACACCTGACCAGAGAGCCTAATGAACCGCCATACTTTTTGGGGACCTCAGATACCCCAACAGAAGTCTAAGGTGTTGGACATTTGTCTAATTTTTCAACTGGGCAAATAAAATGAAAGATCGTTTTGCTTTGTAGTTTTCTTTTTAATTGCAAGAGAATAAACTAGAATCATTAAATTGTTTATTTTGGGTAAAGGCAGAGTGATGCCACTGTTAAACTCTGAGAAATAGATTACATGAGCTATAAGTCTTGGTGTTTTTCTTTAAAATTCATATAAAAAATTCTGGCTTCTGTTGAAAATTCTCACATAACAGCTAAAGCCAAGTATTGACTGACATTTTTATTGACGTATTTAGCTTTGAGTTCAGCAAGGTTGTCTCTCAGTGTCTAAATTTACCTGGCTAGACTTTTCACTGGCTAATCAAACTTGTGTAACTTCCTTCTATGCCATTTTTAATATCATGTAATCAAATCATATTTTTAATTTGAAAGTAATTATTTCAAATTTGAAATTTGAAATATTTTCCAGTTTAAAATGGAAACTAATGCTTTCAGTAATTTAGTAGGCTACAGTAATTTATTATTGTTGAATGTATTATCTACTGTTTTTTATCTAAAATGAACGTTATTGATTTATAATAACTTATTTTACAGTTTAGTTCTCACGAATACTGCAAAATAATTTTTGTATATTAAGAATATCTTAAAATTTCTTTATTCCCAAAATAGCTATCAAAATAATACTGAATATTTCCTTGAAATTTATTTCAGTACTTCAGATGTCCTTAGAGGACAACATAGAATGGATTGGAGAAGTTATGGCTGAAATAGGACCATCCTACCAACAAAAAGATGAGGATTGGAATATCTTTGATGTAAAACAAGCCAATGCTATTATTGACTACTTACAAACTAGGTATGAAATTTGTTCTCACTAACATATATTTTCTATTTTTATATTAAAGACCAGTAGCATTTATTTTTCATTTTATACATTTAAGAAATTTATGTAAAATAGTTTTTAAAGTAGACATTTACATAATGCAGTAATTAACCTGAGTAATAGTTACATAATATTCAAATTTTCTATTTAGTAAATTAAATTCAGCATATTTAAATGTTCATCTAATATTGCATTATTTACTTTTTATGCATTTAATTGTGGTTTGGGACCACACATGGTGGTGCTCAAGGCTTAACAGCGAGGGATCACTCCTGGTGTGGCTTAGGGGAATTATATAGGATCTGAGAATTAAACCCACATAGCCCCATGTAAGGCAAATATCTTACTGCTGTACTCCCTCTGGCACCTAACATTTTATTCTTCAAAAGAGGTTAGCATTTGATATATGTAATTCATCTATAATTATAGGTTTTCTTAGAATTTATTTTCTTTAGCATGATTTTATTAGTATAACTATTTCAGATCATTGAAATTAATCACAGTAGACTATGTTTTAGGCTATTTGACCTGACAACTGAATTTTACATATTTAAGAGAAACATTCATTTTCACTATAACATTTGCTTTAAATACTTTATCTTAGAAAGTAAGGAGATTTATCTACAAACAGAGTAGTCTGGAAATTTATTATGTGCCTGAAATATTTTTAATATTGACCAATTAAATTCATTAGTTCTTTCTGATTTTAAAATGATGGAACAGAGGCTAAGTTTTTATTACAGTGATTCTTCACTGGCGATCTAAGAAAATTGTCTTTTATAACATTTATCACAAGGTATGCCTGCTTTAGTTACATTTCTTCCAAGGCTAATTTTTAAAAAAATTACAAGTATTTAAGAATTGGTAAAAATCTTTCTCCTACTTCACCAAAGCTTCTCAAATTACCTATATTCTTCTAAAAGAATACATTGCAGTTTTTTCCAACTTTAAATATGAAAATTCCAAAATAAAAGTACCAAATCATATCCTAGACACACTCATGATTTGCGTGGCAGTAATTCTGGTTGCAGTCTGGAAGTTTTAAAATACTGATGAGTATAAGGTGACAAAGTTTATATGTTGATTTCTGTCACTAATAATGACATGTGTTATGTTTTATGTGGTTATGGCATTTGTTGCAATATACTTTATCAGTATTACAACAGTTCCCTTAAAGTGTAGCTCTTTAAGGTCAGGGAGTTAGCTCAGCAGTTAGGGGCACATATATTGCATGCACCCACACCAAGTTAGAACTCTGTCACAGGGGATATAAGCTTGAATGGCCCCCCAGTGGGCCCTTGCATTGAGCTGCCTAACAAGTATGACTAGTTTTGGCATCCAGCATCACCTGAACACTGTGTGGTAGAATTCAAGCAAACAGCAGTGCCTCTCTCTAAAAACCACCATGTCTTTGTGTTACTTGGATTAAGGGATGGTCTTTATGTTTGGAGAGGTGAAAGAGTAGAAATCCAGAACAGGAGAAGAATGTAGATTTACTCAGAATCTTTCTGCCCATCAAGCTTATATCCATATTACTGCCTAAATTGTATATTTTATAAGCTTATAAAATAAACTTATAAAATATAAGCATAATTATTTTATAATTTGAAATTTTTATTCACAAAGTTTTTCCCACCACTGCTATATTGACTTACATAGTGCATTATTATATTTTTATATATTGCATAATGTATTCAATATAAATACAAATACTACTGCAACTTTTTAAAAAAATATAATCTGGGGGCGGAGCGATAGCCCAGAGGGTAGGGGTTTGTCTTGCATGCGGCCGGCCCATGCCAGCCCGGATTTGATCCCCAGCATCCCATACGGTCCCCTGTGCACCGCCAGGAGTAATTCCTGAGTGCAGAGCCAGAAGAAACCCCTGAGCATTGCCAGGTGTGACTCAAAAAAAAAGAAATAAGAAAAAATATATAATCTGGAATTATATCTCATCCATGTAAACTTCTGACATTAAGTATCGTACCTATTCCTGGGGATTCAGTGAATATATTATGCACAAGCCTTTAGTCAATATGCGGAAAACAAAAAGCCTGAATCTTTCTCAGCAGAGAATCATGCTTCCTGACATGGAACTAGATGTGATACATTTTCACTCTGAGATATTGTTCCTTTGATTTAAGATTAAAGTAAAATGTTTGATAAATTGGAGATTTAGTAAACTGAAAGAAAAGGTGATAAAACTGTGTGCCTAGAGTGGACCAGTGACTTTGTTTCTATGTGTGGACATTGAGATCTCCTACCAGGATAATGTTAGGAACCTCAGTTAGAGTAGGAACTAGAGGCAGATATTGGTAGTGACTTGCCCTGCCTGGAAGTAAGAGCTTCTTTAAGTGCCTGTCTGCCCTGATCTCTTTCACCCTGATCGTTACATTGTTCCACATCTTGCAAATTTGACCAATGTATCCTAATTATACAAATTATTTTTATAGTAGTAAAATGATTTGCCCTATGACTTAGGGGCAAATAGATTATAAAACTGCAGAAAGAATTTATTAATTAACTTATGAGACAGCTTGGTGAAAGGAAAAATAAATATAATATTTCAAAGAGAAATCCAAACTGTTTCTGAAATTCTCTACAGCCTAATTTTTCTACTCAAAATTAATTATAGCAACTGTCATATTATATTGTAACTTTAAAACTTACTTTCTCTGTGTAACCAGTGTAAGGAATAGGTTGAATTCATTTTCTTTGTTGCATATCAGACTTCACTGATCTTGATTTATTTTCTAGCCAACAAATCAAAGTGTCAAAAACTAAGTTAGTTTTGTGAATGTTGATGGCTAACTTGATTGTACAAGGCTTAAAAAAGAAACCATGACTGAGTCTGCATACCCATCACATTTTAATGAATGTGTTAGTAGTGAGATCAACTGCTAATATAACTGAAAGAGACCCAGCTGCCTGAGGATTTCTTCATTGATTTCAAATGAATTGAAACTTTGATCTATTACAGCATTCAGGAGAAGCCATTATTATACATGGTCTGTAGCTACATTTTGCAAATGTTAATTTCTCAGTTATATTAAAATCAATTTTCTTAAATAGCAAAAGGCACCAGAGTGAAAGAGAAACCACTAAGACAATTTTTTGTTCTTGAGCATTTTGCTGTATTATGAGTCTATTAATTTTCTAACCAGCAGGAAGAGTATTAGAAAAATTCAAATATTATCACAAACAGGATATTAGAAGTCAGCCCTTCAGTAAATTTTAAGCTCTCAATAATATAGAGCTGAGATATTTGAACATACTAAAAATATTTGCTTTAAGAAATTCTGCTTTTTACTTCTTTGTAGCTTTTCTACACCTATCCCCTAACCTTCATAGTAACAATTGAAGAAGTTATCTTCCTTTAATTCTTCTTTTTGATGATCTATCTAATATTATGCAAGAAAATAAAGCATCTTCTAAACATATTTCAGTTTATATTGTGTCATTTTTCAGATGATATAAAACATTAAATTAAATTAATCTCAAAACAGTTTGAGAATGTGAGAAGAAATTAATATGGTAGTTGATTATAGAATTCAACGTCATTCAAGACAGAACTTCAGTTGCATCAAAATATGATAAATAATATGAATTTTGTGTTATTTAGGGGCAATAAACTTACTTGATTTTAATCCCATAAAATCCAAATTTAAAATTTCTACTTTGAAAGCACCAATTTACTGCAATTTAACGTGACTGATACTGTTTCAGGTACTATGTTATATATTTATTATTTCATAGATATCCTTTAATTTTTATACCACTTCTTAAAAATCCCGGAATAAAAAAGTTATTCCATATTTAATATTTAATGTTTTAGTGTCTTTAAGTTAGTCAGTATAAATACCTTGCCTTTAATAAATATTCACACAGATTGGTTCTTTTCTGAATTAAATTTATGAGAGGTGCATAATTCTTTTGTATTTCAGCTTATTTCAACACTATAAACTCTATGAGTTTCTGTTCTACTCTACCAGAGAAGAAATTGTGATAGGAACTGAGGTAAGTAATTTATCTAGATGGAACCAATTAAGCTGAATCACTTAGTGCATGCTGATCAGCATCTGGATCTTTAACTGCTTAAAGCAACCTCTTGTCAAGATTAGTCAAGTGTTAATATAACCAACTAGTAGTTGCAAAAAGAATAATTACTTAAAGTAAGCTTTGGATTAAGAAAATAAGCTGTCTTTTGGCATTAAAAGCATTGTTAATCACATATACTTTATGTATTTATAGATTATTTGACAATGCTCAATTGGATAGGGTATGTATGTCTTTATACAAATAGAATCAGGAAAGTGAGATAAATTAATTCAGTTAACTCGCTTCTAATTTCCTATTTATTTTCAGTCTACTCATTGTTTAAAGACTAATTTAAATCCCACTTCCTCAATGAAGCAAACCTTCCTTAATTACAATGCATCTCTAAAAATGGTTTAGGCAAGCTCTTAATCACATTCTATTATTTTGTTTCTCTTGGTATATTTCTACTATTGTTGGCTACTATACTCCAGCATTTACATAAATATATGATGGTTTTTAGGGTATTTTTGCTTCTTTATTATAGATTAGCATAATTAGTAAAACCCAGTTGTAATCGCCTTGAAGGCAAGGGTTATGTTCTGATATTCTCTGTAGCACATATCAGGCACAGAGGCACCTCACCGATGCAATGTAAATGGTTCTGTAACAGTTCAGCAGCACATAGTCTACCTGCAGACACTTTTGAATAGGCTTACATATAGTCACACTAGTAATTACTACATATGAACCCCCTGGAGGAGAGACTTTTTTTTTTTTTTTTGCTTTTTTGGGTCACACCCGGCGATGTTCAGGGGTTACTCCTGGCTCTGCACTCAGGAATTACTCCTGGCGGTGCTCGGGGAACCATATGGGATGCCAGAGATCAAACCCGGGCCGGATTGTGCCGACCGCGTGCAAGGCAAACGCCCTACCTCCTGGGCTATCGCCCGGCCCAGGAGAGACCATTTTAAGTTGCCTAAATATGCTGTAAAGAGTGTTCCTGAACTGTATTAGAGGGTATTGTTATCTAGAAGCAAACAGGAATAGGAGTGACCATGGTCAGAAATGAGTAAGAGATTGTTTATTTCTATAATTTTCCGGATATTAAAAACCAGTTGATTTAAGCAACTCAACTGTCTTATGGGATGCATTAATCTGAAGTTTATGACTTATTTACTTCCCCATTATCATAGCTGTTACTAATTATCTTTTGGAAACTTGTTCTAATACAAGGCTTTAAAAACTGAGGGAGAGCAAAATACTCTCTTGCACTGACTTTATTTTAAATGCCTTACTTGCAGTCTACTTGTAATTATAACTTAGGTATCACTTCACAAAATTTTGTTGAAAATGTTTTTATTTTGAAGTCATATCATATAGTGTTAATGTGTTTGAATAGTTGTCTGGAATAAGCTTTATCTTTCATGTTATAAAACTGATAAAATAGCAGCAGCATAAGCAGATACTTAGATTCATCAAGAAAAAATGATGATAATACTGATTTTTCATTTTAATTATAGAATCATGCCTTTCTTCCCTTTCATAAGGATATATTTAGATGGCATTTATGATTATAGAATGATGAAATAGAGAATGGAAATGGGGTTGCATTTTTATTTTCCATTGCTTTTGTATTTTCCCTGGGGCTGACTAGAACTTTAAAATAATATTTGAGGAAAGAATATTTGGTCTTCAAGAAAAAGACTTCTCTTAAAATGGAAGTTTAAAGTATTATCTGAATTTTCAAGAAGATAGCTCTGAAAGCAAGGAAAGAACCCCCCCCCCCCTTCCTAAAGCTGAAACAAAAAAGCAAAAGCTTTAAAGGCCAAGAAAGATATTCAAAACCATACACACAAAAGACCTGACATACCTTCCTGGGGTCAAAGATTCTGTCCTAATATCATAGGAACACTCACAGAAAAACAAACGGATCCACTGTGCCATCATCAAGTGCCCTCAGACCACTGAGTCAGTCATGAATAGTAACCAGGGTGTCAAAGCTCATTGGCATCTGATTTAACAGATGCAAAGAAGTGAATGTGGTCAACATCATTAACCCACTGATCAGATCTGATGGAGAGAACGTCTGTATTTGACTGACTTCTGTCATATCTGGGAAGTTTCCAACACAATTAGAATCATCTTAATAAATTTCTTGGGCCAGACACATAGTCTGTGAGGTAAGACACTTGCCTTGAATGTGCTTGACCCTGCTTCCATCGCATGACAGCTCGGATTGTCCCGTGAGCATCACAGAGTTCAATCCTACGCACTTGCCTTGCACAAGGTCAAAACCCATGTTTCATCACCTGAACAGTGCCAAGAATCAACCCTGAGCACAGAGGCAGATATAAACACTGAGCAATACCAGGTATGGCCTAAACAAAGAAACAAGAAAAAAGAGCCCATGTAGCCAACTCAAAACATTCATCTGTTTTTTCACCACATTAAATAATGATAAAATTATGATTAGAACAACTTTTTGTTTGTTGGTTTTTGTATTTGGAGCCAACCTGGTTGTGTTCAGGGATTACTACTGTTGGCTCTGAGCTCCTGGAGTGCTGGGAAGTGAGCCTCCCCAGCACCCATCAGTCACCCTTCTAGATTCTTCACGCTGACCTCTCCCCTGTATTTTGGAACAATAAAGGGCCACACAATACCTATACAGATGTCCCAATGTAACACACATGCAAACATTTAGTTTCCTTCTTAAATAAAAAGACCCAAATAGTCTAAAAATATTTACTGACTAATTTTCATAATTGATGGAGAACCTTAAAATAAGTCAGACATGTAGATTACTTTGATTTTAATGTAATGAAAATTTTTTTTCAATTTAGAAAAGTTCAGATTATATTTAGATTATAGAGGCACAGCTTGTCCTGAGCAGGACTCCATAGCTTTTGTGTCAACTAAAACTGGAATGAATATTGATGTTGAAAAGGATGGCAGTTCCGATGTGGCTACTTGACCTTCAGGGGAGGCAGTGAATAGCACTGAATAGAAACTACTGCACATTTAATTATCATCTTTCTTTGTTCCTTTCCCCTAATCCCTAGAGGCAAAGAAAAAATGATATCCCTCAAATGAGTTTCCTGAGCTTATATGATATAAAGATAACCAGTATCTCTCCCCCTCAAGTTTAAAACAAAATGTGAAAAATTTAATAGAAGTCTTCAGTATAATTTTATATTCATAGATTTGAAAATGTAGAGTCAAGATATTCCAAGAACTGTAAATTTCCAAAATTTACTGAATTGGTGTAGGAGAATGAGCATATAAGATATTCAAAAATTTATACAAAAATGGCTTTAGATCTAGACTTTACAGGTCAGTTTTACAAAATTGTCTGAGTAAATAATTCCCTTTTATATAGACTATGAAAGAGTATAGGAGAGAGGAGCTTTCAATTTATTCTTTGAAGTTGATACAATCCAAAGAATATTTGTAACTTTTTATATGTATTGATAATGAATGATGGCTCCAAATGGAAAACTATGGCAATTTATATATATTTTTTGCACACATACAATATGTAAAAGACAAGATAATGGAAACATGGTGAAGAATATGAACAGGCAGTAATATTGCAATTTATTATATTTGCACTAGATATTATATATCAGTTATCTTTATAATATCAATATTAACATTGATATTAAGATAATTATTCAATATCCAATCTAAATAAGAATTCAAGAAACACAGCATATTGGTGATGATGGTTAAATTTGTAAAGGTAATTTAGAGAAAAGATTAGCTAAGATAAATGTAGCTATTTTACGTTTTCCAAATTCTGATTAAGTGAATCTTTCCTATGGATAGATATACTCATATAAATCTATTTGTACATGGTAATTACCAAAGCATGGTCATGAACTGTTAATAATTTCAGAAGGTAAATCAGAGGTAAAATCATTATAAATTAAGTATGATCACACTATCTAAAACTACAGTCACTAGAAAAATGTAGTAGGGCCCCAATTTTGGGAGCAATACCTGATGGTTCTCCTGGCTTACTCCTGACTGATTCTTTGCTCAGGGATCACTTGTGGAAGGCTCAGGGTACCAGATGAGTGCCAGGGATTGGACCCAAGTCAGCAGTGTCCAAGGCAAATACTCTGCTGTGCTATTGCACTGTAACCATACAAAATATATTCTTAATTAAAATTGTAGAAGTAGAAAGTAGAGACAGACATGGGGCAGAGCTGCTACTGGCTCTCACTGTGCCCAGCCGCTCATGAGGTGCCCGGGAGAGTTGGCAGGTTCTAGCCCTGGCCCACCACCCCAGCAGAGCCTCACAACAAGCCAGACAACTCCCCACTCCATGAGGACCTCCATTTTCCACATCCAGACTTCCCCCTCATCAGAACTCCACCCAGCAGACCAGCCTATCACAGTCCGGCTCATCGAGATCCACCCTGCTGCAGTCTTTTTAATCCGGCCCAGGTATGCTGATCCAGAGACAGACATGGGGCAGAGCTGCTACTGGCTCTCATGTGCCCAGCTGCTCATGAGGTGCCCGGGAGTGATGACAGGTTCTAGCCCTGGCCCACCACCCCAGCAGAGCCTCACAAAAAGCCAGACGACCCCCCAACTCCATGAGGACCTCCATTTTCCACATCCGGACTTCCCCCTCATCAGAACTCCACCCAGCAGACCAGCCTATCACAGCCCGGCTCATCGAGATCCACCCTGCTGCATTTTTTTTTAATCTGGCCCAGAGCCTCACAACAAGCCAGATGACCCCCCACTCCATGAGGACCTCCATTTTCCACATCCAGACTTCCCCCTCATCAGAACTCCACCCAGCAGACCAGCCTATCACAGCCCGGCTCGTTAGCGGCCACACGGTCCATCAATAAATGCTGGATTTTGAGATGACTACAAGAGTATGCTACTCACATGGCAGAGCCTGGCAAGCTGCCCGTGTCATATTTGATATGCCAGTAACAATTATAGACCTCATTCCCATGACCTGATGGAATGGTTTGAGGCTCTTTATGTTCCTGGAGCAAGCAGGTGCCGTTAGACTCTACTTGCATGAGACAGGTCATATGGAGATGTTACTGGTGCCCAGTCGAGCAAATCGATGATGAACAGGAAGACAGTGATGCAGTGACACAGTAGAAGTAGAAAAATGTGACTTGTGTTTGTATTTGTTTTTAATGATAGTTGAACATGAAATTATATAAATATGTATATTTATAAGTGGTTATAAAGAGACTTGACAGATTTATACTGATCAATCAACATGCTGTATACTATGGGCAAATGTAGGCATTGGATAGGATGTAAAGAAAGACATTTTATTCCTTATATTTCATGTTCATATATATATATATATATATATATATATACAAGAAGTAATGAAAACACCATGAACATATTTTGTTACTTGTACAATAATATAACTGTTCATTCTTAAAAAGTATTGAGACACATTTTATATTTAAATGCAGGCAAACAGCATCTAATATGCTGATATATAGACTGTCATATCATCTGACTGGGTATCTTTCATTTGAAAGATAAAAGGCCAAATTTAAAAATAATAAGAAAACACTCAGTTCATAAAGTTATGTACTTTATATGTGTTTCTGAAATATTTAATTTTTAAGTAAAAGGAGGTTTTGATGAAAAGTCATTCATAAGTAAAATCTAGTGGTATTATAAGATTAAATTTTCTCTAAGAAAATAAAATTGACATCATGAATATGTATAAATAACATGTTTTAAAAATATTTATTCAGTTTAATTTCATCAAAGTGCCAGCACAGAAAATCTTTATTTATACTTTCAAGGTCATCATATATAGGCACATGCACATGCATATTTGTGTATGCATATAAAAATCAAAGTTAATTCTGCTTTAAAGTTAAAATGTGTTGTATAGGTGTAGCGTTATTACAGTTTAAGACAGACTATGTATCAAAGAATTTTACTTTATTTACACGGTCATTTTTACACAAACCACTTGTGCGCAACTCCAGGGGGCACCATTCATATCCTACCCTGTATGATTAATGGATCTGTGCTCTACACAGCCTCTGCTGTTCTCGGTAGAGGCCCTGTTTTCACAAGTGGTGCTGTAACAATCTAATTATTATAAATATGATATACTTAGAAAGATATTTAAAGAGAATGATAAATATGCCTAAGTGGTTACCTTGACTAAAGTCATATTTTGGCAGACTTTCACAACTGAAAATAATACCACTTAATGTCAGCAAATATAAAAATTCAGACTATTCTAAAATCAGTAAATGTCAATTGTATATAATTTCATGTTCTGAGCACTTATTCTTAAAGCAAATGCACCATAATGGGAACACATTTTTCTTCCTACTCTCAACAAACAGATTATATGTGTTAATGACTCTGTGCTTAAAAATTGTTAGTTTGAAGGTCAGATTAACAAGATAGGAATATAAATTTTATTTTCTTTCTTTAAATTTTAAAGCTATGATGTCCTGGGTAAGCAAAATATGATACTTATGTAAACACAGTCCCTTTCAAGAATAAAAAAAGGCAGTAAAAAGAACATTGCATGTCTGATCATGTTTCAGAAATGAAGAGGGCAACTGAAGTATAGCTATAAAGATATCGTTTTCTCTTCTGTTTAACCTTGAGATGTACTTATCAAACTAATCTAAATTTATTCAGATGATGTTTTTAATCTTGAAAAAGTTTTGGTTTTGCTTTGTTTTCCTTGTTAGATGATCCTATTAGCAAAATGCTAGAAGGCAAAATGATGTAGGACATAATTTGTAGTTGACCTATTCACACAGGGTGTGCTAAAGAAAATCAATCAGGAATTGTTTTGTTAAAATAACTATGTCATCTACCTGGTGTGTGTGGCTGATTTTTTGAATCTATCATTTAAAAAATGTCTGACACTACTAAACACAATTTATTAAACTTCACTCTAGTTCTTTTCTCCTACAGCACAGGAAAATAACTTCTTTCTCTAAATATAAATCTTTTAAGAGAAATGCAGGAACTCTGTCTCAAGTGAAATTATTGATAAGTGGCAGAAGTATAATGTAGAGATGGTTTATATCACAGATCACATGACACATAAACTCTTGTACTTGTCACTCATGTGTTGACCTACTAGCATTATTCTTAGCTCCTCTGTTACCAGTTCTCTGATGAGGTAGGTTGGTCTTTTCATAATTACAGATTTCTTAGTTAGTTCTTAAGCTCTTCTCACTTCCTGAAATGCACTCCAACCTTTTTTCGTGCCAACCTAAACATATCATTCCTTCATAGAACAGTTTAAACCTTGAAAGTGGGAAAGATGTTGAGGGGTTGAGGAGGAAAGAGGTGCTTTCTCTAACGTTACTTTTTGCTTTTTATTTCTTCAGTATGACCTAGAACTATATCTTATAGAGCTAGTGATGTGGTACCAGAGTAACTGATACTCTATCTTTTCTTTCATTGTTTTAGTAGTGAAACTATGTACATGCACCTATTGCTCATTAATTGTTAACTAAATTGATTAATTAACATTCACTGTCTGTCTTCCCGTTCATCATCGATTTGCTCGAGCGGGCCCCAGTAACCTCTCCATATGTCCTGTCTCATGCTAGTAGAGCCCAAGGGCATCTGCTTGCTCCAGGAACATAAAGAGCCTCAATCCATTCCGAATAAGGTCTATAAATGTTACTGGTATTTGGCATATATATGAAATACAACATGGGTAGCTTGCCAGGCTCTGCCGTGCAGGTAGCATACTCTTGTAGGCATCTCTAAGTCCAGCATTTATTGATGAACCGCGGCCGCTGATAGGCTGGTCTGCTGGGTGGAGGTCTGACGAGAGAGAAATCCGGATGTGGAAAATGGAGGCCCTCATGGAGTGGGGGGGTCGTCTGGCTTGTTGCGAGGCTCTGCTGGGGTGGTGGGCCAGGGCTAGAGCCCACCATCCCTCCCGGGCGCCTCGTGAGCGGCTGGTCACAGGGGGAGCCAGTAGCAGCTCTGCCCCATGTCTGCGAGTCTCTGGACCAGCATACCTGAGCCGGATTTAAGAAAGTCTTCTGCAGGGTGGAACTCGATGAGCCGGGCGCTAATAGGCTGGTCATCAGGTTAATTAATGATAGGTTAATTAATGTTAATTAATGTTAATGTTTAATTAACATTAATATAATATAATAATATAATATTAAGAATATACTTATATTTCATATAAGTAAATGGTTATAGAAGAAAATTGCTTTTATTGAATAATTCTAAAACAGATTTGTAGACTATTATTTTGGTATGGAGTCAAAAATTCTAAATAAATCATTTAAATATATCAATCAGAAAATCCAGGCTGGGAACAAGGTTAGAATTGGAAGAAAATATGCTCATATTAGTCATTTATAATTATGAAAAACATGCTCTATATAGACTGCCTTTAGAATATTTAATATTTAATATAAACACCTATCGTAAGTTGAGTCCATAATATCTAAGGGCCACTTAAACGTTGACTTCATCAAATTCAAAATTTCCTATCAGGGGATCAAAAAGAACTATAAAGACAAATAAAAATCACTGAAAATAAAAGTTATATAATTGAAGAAATGAAAAATTTTAAGTGAATATAATCATTTATTATAATCACCAAGAAAAATGTAACCATGCTATTCGAAAAGCAAAGCATTTTTAAAAGAACGGATATCCAAAAAGCCACTAAGTTTATGCAAAGGTTTGTAATATCCAAATTAAATATAAACAGTTTCTCAAAGTTACAGAAATGTTTACGTTACCTTATGAGAGTATTATGAGTGTTGGACTCTCATATTCTATCCTCAGTATATCAGATTTTTAAGTGACTGTTACCATTTTTTGGTCACACCTGGCAATGCTCAGGGGTTACTCCTGGTTCTGTACTCAGGAATAGACCTTGCCGTGCTTAGGGGACCATATGGAATGCTGGGGATCAAACCCGGTCAGCCACATGCAAAGCAAATGCCCTACCTGTTGGACTATCCCTCCAGCCCCTTAAGTGACTTTACCTTTTGAACCAACATTATATTTAAATTTATTCCAAGAAAAAAATAAGACATTATACAGAAGTATGGGTACTTTGTTTATAATAGATGAAAGTACCCAGAGGTGCTGGTATGGATGTGGGAAGAAAGGGACTCTCATCCATTGTTGGTGGGAATGTCGACTAGTACAGACTTTTTAGAAAACAAAATGGACATTTCTCCAAAGTCTAGAAATTGAGCTCCTGTTTGACCCAGCCATACCACTCCTGGGAATATACCCTGGGAAGCCAAAAACACACACCAGAAACACCATGTGCATTTTTATGTTCATAACAACACTACTCATAATAGCCAGAATCTGGAAACAACCAGAGTGCCCAAGAACAGACAACTGGATAAAGAGACTGTGGTACATCTACACAATGGAATACTATGCAGCTGTTAGGAAAAACAAAGTAACAAAATTTGCCTATAAATGGATGGACATGGAGAAGATCATGCTGAGTGAAATTAGCCAGAGGGAAAGGACAGATATAGAATGACCTTTATTTGTGGGTTATTAAATATGTATAATCACGCAAATAAATGCATATATATGCATTTATAGATAAATGTATTTATCTATAAATGCATATATATGCATATATAGTGTATGATACCAATATCCAAGACCAGGCAAAACATGGATCAGGAGGTCTTGTCAGTGGGTGGAATCTAGTGCAAGTGTATGGAAGTCAGAGGTTAGGTAAGCGGGAAGGGAACAAACAGTGTGCTAATAAATATTGGAAATGATAATACCAGCCTAGTACTGAGTATTGAATGTATGCAAATGGATATATATGATAACTGCTAAATGTATGTATTGCAAATCACAATGTATAAGAGAAGGGAGAGAGAGAGAGAGAGAGAGAGAGAGAGAGAGAGAGAGAGAGAGAGAGAGAGAGAGAGAGAGAGAGGAGGGTAAAGTGCCTGCCATAGTGGCAGTCTGAGGAGAGGGAAGGGAATTTGGGACATTGATGGTTGGGAATGGGCACAGGGTGGAGGGATGGGTGCTGGAAGACTGTATGACTAAAACCCAAACATGAACATCTTTGTAATTGTATATCTCATGGTGGTATAATAAAAATATTAAAATAAATAAATAAAAGAAATATCCAGATAGCATGAAAGAAAATTATAGTAAACTGCTCCTATACAATTATTCCATCACTAAGAATAATCGCATTGTAGGTACTTATAGTAAAAATTTATTCAAACTATGTTAATTAGGTGAAAGAAACTGACCACTTAACATGTCTATTGTGATTGTAGTTTATAGCTCCACATTGATGTCTATGTATATATGCCAGAGAGTATGTCTTGAAAGATATACTTAAAGTTGGTAGCTCTTGCCATTTGAGATTATGAATATACTGGATGATTTTTGCATCCTTTGTATTTTTCTCTATGTCCTTTACTTGTCTTTTAATCAGCATGTAGAATACATGTAGTTGTATTTCAAGAGTACAGATTTAAACAATTAAAGTTTCTTTTCCTTCCCTTTTATTTTCCTTATTCAGCATAATCCATTCTATATTTTCCTTGCTTATTTAACTTTTATAATATTGTTTAACATTATGAAAATGTCAGTTTTATTTTGAAGAGATGTATATCATGTACATGTGATTGGGTCCTGTTTTTTCCTTGAAAGCTATTAAAAGGTTCTATTGCAAATGAAGATTTAGTTGTTTTCCCCCTTTATTTAAACTCAATGATTTATGCAGTTGTTCACTATGCATTTGTTATAGCCATTTAATATTCCAACATCATTGCATCACCAGTGTGACCTTCCATCCCCAATTGTCCCTATTTTCCCAGCCATGCTCCAAAAAGGCACAAAATATTTTATATCACTTGTTGTATCACTTGTTAGAGACTCACAGACATGGGCAGAGCTGCTACTAGCTCTCCATGTGCCCAGCCACTCACAAGGCACCCGCGAGGGATGGCGGGTTCTAGCCACAGCCCGCCACCACAGCAGAACCTCGCAACAAGCCAGGCGACCCCCACACTCCATGAGGGCCTTCATTTTCCACATTCGGACTTCCCCCTCTTCAGAACTCCACCCAGTAGACCAGCCTATCACAGCCCTACTCATCGAGATCCACCTGCAGCAGTCTTTTTTAAATCCGGCCCAGGTATGCTGATCCAGAGATTTACAGACATGGGGCAGAGCTGCTACTGGCTCTCCCTGTGTCCAGACGCTCACGAGGTGCCCGGGAGGATGGCGGGTTCTAGCCCTAACCCACCACCCCAGCAGAGCCTCTCAACAAGACAGATGACACCCTCCATTCCATGAGGGCCTCCATTTTCCACATCCGGACTTCCCCCTCATCAGAACTCCACCCAGCAGACCAGCCTATCACAGCCCGGCTAGCGAGGCCGCAAGCAGCCGCGTGGTTCATCAATGAATGCTGGATTTAGGGATGACTACAAGAGTATGCTACTCGCACGGCAGAGCCTGGCAAGCTACCCGTGTCGTATTTGATATGTCAAATACCAGTAACAATTATAGACCTCATTCCCATGACCTGATGGAATGGTTTGAGACTCTTTATGTTTCTGTAGCAAGCAGGTGCCCTTGGGCTCTACTTGCATGAGTCAGGACATATGGAGATGTTACTGGTGCCCGCTCAAGCAATTCGATGATGAACGGGAAGACAGTGATACAGTGATCACTTGTTACAACTAAATACTAATGAAATACCACAATATAGTTCAGTAAAAGAAAATTAATAAAATTATATTTTATATAATATAATAATTATATTCTTAATGTTTTCCAATCTGGGGATCAAAGAGAACTATAAACGCAAATAAAACTCACTGCAAAAATGTTACATTATTGAAGAAACAAAACAATCTTAAGAGTCAATATAATCATTTATTATGAATCACCAAGAAAAAATACGACTCTTAAAAAGGCACAAAATATTTTAAATCACTTGTTACAACTAAATATCATAGAATACCAAAAATACTTCAGTAAAAGGAAAATTGTTAATTATTATATATTACCATGGGATCATGAAGTGCTTATCTGAAGGTTTACTAAGTTCTTGCTGCTAGCTGAGTCTTCTGTGTTGCTGTTTTTTGTATATTGAGTTTAGCTGGCTTCTATGTTTCTTTCCCATCTAATTTGGTGTGCTACTATCTAGAGGTCAGTGTTGTAGAATTTGGAGGCATAGCAAGGTCTGGAATGTGGCAACAAGTTCCAGAAATCCAGATGTTCAACTGGGTCATGAGTTGACATAGCAGCAGCTGTAGGATGCGGGCGTAACTGCTAGTGCTTCTGGAAGTATGGGGCAGGGGAAAGGCTGCCTGCCTCACTCCAAGAAGATTCCAAAGTTTTTAGCCTGAAGACCTGAGTCCTGGAAATTTTTGCCGTTTGGTGTCTCTGGAGAACTTAGTCATGAAGCAGTGGAGTTGGGTCATTGGCATGATGGCAGATGTGGGGTATGAGTGTGGTTGCTAGAGCTTCAGCAGGGAGGGAACAGGGCCTCTTCCCCTCTTGAGTTTTCAGCCTGGAGACTGGTGCACCCATGAATTTGTGTGGATAGTTGATCTCTTGCAAGATTTAATCTGTAAAGCTGGGTCAAAGAATGAGTTTACATGGTTGTGGTTGTGGAATGTGGGTTAAGATTTAATTATTACTCAAGGAAAAGTATCTTGTTTTTTTTTCATGAATTTTGTGCATTTCTATATAAAAAAGTACCGTGATCGCATTAATGATTGGAAAATCGTTACTCTAGCTATCGGTATATATTCTATTATTTAGGTATTATATCACCAAGAGATGGCAAGAAGTCGGATATGAATGGAATCTAAGGAAAAAACCAACACATCTCTGTTCAGTAGAATTCATCAATAATACAAACTTTTGGCTTAAAGCCATCCTTTCATTCTTCTCTGTAATATCCAGGCATGTCTAAAATAGAAGCCCATTGTTTGAAAAAGGACATGTAAAAATAAAAAATTAGTTTATTGGAGAATAACCTGAATTTTCTAGGACCAGAGGTCTCTTTGAAGAAAAATTCAAATAAGGTAATTGTCTTCAAATATAAATTTAAGTTTGGCAAGATAAAATAAAATTGTTGAATTTGTCTGCACAGCTCCCAAATTGCAAACACCAGTGGCTGACTCTTTTGGGAGAATATTTTTTATTAGGTAGATGTAATCACTTAAAAAAATAGACAACTAGCTACTGGCAAACAGAAGGCACTTGGTAAACACTTTTGAATGAATTGAGAGATATTAAGTTAGTTATTCACTGGTAGCTATTATAGAAAATCACATAGAAAGGACTCCATTTGAACAAATATTCCTTGAAATCTACTTCATTAATTTTTTTTTAATTTTGTGAGTCTTATCTATAATAATATAAATATACATTCAAGATACTTTTAGGACAAATCCAGTTTATGCTGTCCTGTTCACCACACAAATATATTTACAAATGAGCTTGTTAGTAAAAAAATTATCAAACTTATCTTCTGGGGCTGCAGCGATAGTATGGTGGGTAGGGAGTTTGCTTTGCATGTGACCAAATGGGGTTCAATACCCGGCATCCGATATGGTCCCCCAAGCACCACTAGGAGTAATTTCTGAGTGCAGAGCATCACTGGGTGTAATACAAAAAGCCGAAGGGAAAACAAAAAGCTTGTCTTCTCGGTAGCATAATTGGGAGAATGACAATGTAGATTCTATCTTACAGGATTGACTGTAAGATATATATATATATAATATGACTAATAAAGATAGAGAAATACAGTTGTTTATAACTGGGAAAGTATTTACTATAAATATGTAGAGATAGGGCCGGAGCGATAGTCCAGCGGGTAAGGTGTTTGCCTTGCATGCGTCTGACCCAGGTTTGATCCCCGCATCTCATATGGTCCCCTGAGCACCACCAGGAGTAATTCTTGAGTACAGAGCCAGGAGTAATCCCTGAGCATTGCCAGGTATGGCCCAAAAGCAAAAAATAATAAATAAACAAATAAATAAATGTGTAGAGATATCTCTTAGTGAATGATGACTTAAATACTAATTAATATATGTAATCTTTAAATCAAATATAAGTCTGTAGTCTATTATTTTCTTTTATTTCTAAGGAGACTTGGTTACAGTTCCATATTTTGGGCCATATACCTATGTTTCCATAGTGTCAAAGTTTGATTACTAGCCAGTCTTAAGATTTGTGTGTGACAGGTGGTTGAGAATATGCAAGTAAGCATGTATTGTGCAGAAAAGCATGAAGTGAAGAGTCAATGAGGACAGAATAAATGTGCTTAGAAAGAGACCACCCTATTGGTATTCTGACTACAGAATCGGGCAACTTCCTATGCAAATTACGCAGATGCATCAGCACCATTGCCCTATAGTAGTGAAGAGGGAGAAAACCCCCAAATTTTTAAGTTAGTTCTATTTGAGAAAAGGGTAGATGAGTGTTTTTATATACTTTTGATATTGTATCCTTAAGTTGCTTGTTTCTTCTGGTTGCTGGGAACACTAATGATCATAGCTAATATGGTAAATTTGAATGATGAATATGGAGTTGTATAGCCCCAGAACATGGATTTTGCACTACTAAGAACCTAGGAGTGGCAGTCTTACTTCAGAATGTGCATACTTAGTACAAACAGTGCTAGTGGAGAGATGCTCATATACACCAACAAACATACTTTAAAAGGATCCATAAAGATCAACTATCCATTGCTCACAAGTTGTCGGTCTTTTTCTAATCTACAGTAACTTAAATAATTAGCATCTTTCAATAAGACAGATCAAATATTTTATTTTATTTTTTATTGAATCTCCATGAGATACACAGTTACAAAGTTATTCATTATTAGGTTTCAGTCATACAGTGTTCTATCACCCAACCATCTATTCACCAATGTACATTTCCCACCACCAATGTCTCCCTCCAGTTTCCCTTCTGCTCTCTCCTCTCCTTGTACCTCTATGGCAGGCACTTCTCTCTCTCTCTTTCTCTCTCAATCTCTTCCTTCCTTCCTTCCTTCCTTCCTCCCTCCCTCCTTCCCTCCCTCCCTCCTCCCCCTCCCTCCTTCCCTCCTTCCTCCTCCTCCTTCCCTCCTTCCCTCCTTCCCTCCTTCCCTCCTTCCCTCCTTCCTTCCTTCCTTCCTTCCTTCCTTCCTTCCTTCCTTCCTTCCTTCCTTCCTTCCTTCCTTCCTTCCTTCCTTCCTTCCTTCCTTCCTTCCTTCCTTCCTTCCTTCCTTCCTTCCTTCCTTCCTTCCTTCCTTCCTTCCTTCCTTCCTTTCTTCCTGGCAGTATGGTTTGCAACCCAGGTACTTAAAGATTATCATGTTTGTCCCTTTACTTACTTTCAGCATCAGTTCTTGTCCAGAGAAATCAAATTTTTTGATGATGAAAATGACACATGCTATTTAAAAAAAACTAAAGGCAAATATTTTGATATTTTTCTCTATAAAAACAGCAAGAGAAAGAGATAGAGAGAAAGGGAAAGAAATAAAGAAACTGCCATGGAGGTGGTCGGGGGAGGGGAAGGGAACCGGGGACATTGATGGTGGGAGATGGGCACTGGTGGAGGGATGGGTACTGGAACACTGTATGACCGAAACCCAAGTGTGAACATCTTTGTAATTGTATATCTCACGGTGGTATAATAAAAATACTTATTAAAAACAGCAAAAACTTGTTTGGGTTATTGTTTTCCACAATGCAAAGCAAAATACATTAAATACAGTCATATATTAATATTCAGAATTTGGATCATCCTGTGTCTGTGAAACCATTCAGATTTCTGTAGCCCTATACTGCCTTCTGCTTCATATAGTCTACTGTTTGCATTTATGCTGAGGCACTGCTATATCTTCCATGTTGTTTTATATTATCTAATTATAGCTGCATTGCTGCTTTAAGGTCTGCTCTGCCTTCTCTCTCTCTCATACACACACAGTTTGTTTCTAGGAGCTGAAACGAAATGCTGACTCTTTTTATTCTATATTTTATATTCTTAAAAGTGTCATCTCAGGGCTGGAAAAATATGTGCATTATGGTACTTGCCATGCACGAGGACAACTGTGGTTTCATCACCAGTACTGCATATAACCCCCAGGCACCACCAGAAGTGATCTTCGATTTCAGAGCTAGTGTTAAGCCCAAATAGCTCCAAATCCCTAAAGAAATAAAGCATCATCTCAGATATTATACGTGGGGCATCAAACAGATCTGGATATTCTCTGTATCTCCAGTTTTCATTTAATATTTTGAAAATGCATGCACAAATTCTTTAATATTACTCTTCCAGAGATATGGATATATCTTGATTCCCCAGTATTTACTTATAGTAGTGAGTTCATCATACTTCTTGAAAAAGAACATATTGAGGGTCCAGAGCAATAGTGCAGCGGGGAGGGCGTTGCCTTGAACGCAGCTGACCTGGGTTTGATCCTTGGCTCCCCACATAGTCCCCTGAGCACTGCCAGGAGTAACTCCTGAGTGCAGAGCCAGAAGTAACCCCGAGTATCACCAGGTATGACCCAAAAAGCAAATAAATAAATAAATAAATAAATAAATAAATAAATAAATAAATAAATAAACATATTGGAATGGGAGGAAGTGGCATTTTGCACCATTAGCCTCCAAAATCTTCTGACTTCGGACTTGTGTTTCTGTCTGTTTCTTTCTGTTCCCTCTGCTCTATGCACCCTGGTGTAAGCCAGTAGAGAACACTAAGAAATCTTCTAAGCACCCTTACTGACTATCACCGTAGGTCCTTAGCAGTACCATGAGTGAGGTAGGCATCCCCCTGAGGGCGAGTCTTGATATCACTACAGCCACCATCTACAGCTTGTCTCCAACCTGATGAGAAACTCTCTATCTTACCACTCAGCGAGCAACTCAGAGGCTCCTCACCCGCAGAGGGACATGATTCCAAATGCAAATGCTTGTTGTTTTAAGCTATCAATTTGGAGTAATTTGTCACATATCATCAGATCATATACAAAGCAGGTACCTGGAGTCCCCCTTTTGCTCCATATCTCCAACATTCAGTAAATGTTCCCTTATTCATTTTCGTTCATTTTCTCCTCCATCTGCTTCCTCTATATCCTACTCTAAGTGTTGTGTCTTTAGTCACAGAAAGGCTGCTTTAAGATCTCAAAGATCTAGATAGATCTACTCATGATAGATACTTGCTAAATACCTACATGAAGTATGATAAAATTTCAATTTCTCTTTTATACAAATAAAAATAATTCATTTGAAAAATATTTTCTTACCAACTCATTCTAGAATTATATTTAGAAGTGTTTAAGTATTTGAAGCTAAACCTTTATGAGCAAGCTTTACTACTAATCATTATACAACTTTTCCTGGAGCCTAAAAAAAGCTGATGTTGGAGTTAGTGTACTTTTTTGGTAAAGAGATAGAGATACATTTCCATTCCTCAAACACAGAGTTGCTTTGTGCATTATCAAAGTAATTTTCCTGAGATACATGTTCAAGATAATATCATATAATATAATAATATATATTTACATATATCATGTTCAATATATTCGATATAATTAGATAATATCAAGATATGATATTATCTTGAATTACATGTTCAAGATAATCACGATCACGATCACGATCTTCCCGTTAATCATCTATTTGCTAGAGCGGGCACCAGTAATATCTCAATATGTCCTGTCACATGCTGTAGAGCCAAGGGCATCGGCTTGGTACAGGAACATAAAGAGCCTCAAACCATTATATTAGGTCATGAGAATGATCTAATATAATAGTTACTGGCATTTGGCATATCAAATACAACACGAGCAGCTTGCTAGGCTTGCCGTGCGGGAGGCATACTCTATAAACACCTCCAAATAAAGCCTTTATTGATGAACCACGGCTGCAAGCGGCCGCTGAGCCGGGCTGTGATGGGCTGGTCGGCTGGGTGGAGTTGTGATGAGAGGGAAGTCCAATGTGGAAAATGGCGGCGCCCATGGAGTGGGTGGGGGTCGTCTGGCTTGTTGTGAGGTTCTGCCGGGGTGGTGGGCCAAGGCTGGAACCCACCATGCTATGGGCAACATGTAGGTTGGAAATACAAACATAAGATATATAATTATATATTATAATTTATATTAATTTTTATAACATATTCTTTTATATATATTATTATATGATATTATCTTGAACCTCATGAAGGTTCAAGATAATATCATATAATAATATATATAAAAGAATATGTTATAAAAATTAATATAAATATAATATATAATTATATGTCTTATGTTTGTATTTTCAACCTACATGTTGCCCATAGTCTTCAATTTATAGCTGTGTCATAAACAAGTTACTTATTTACTGAGTACAATGTGCCTAACATCATGCTAATTCTATGAGGGCTGTTAGTTTGTTTACTATATTTATTAATATGGCATTTATTACTAGTGCAAACTTTGGTTAATAAAATAGTTACTCAGAATGTTAATAGTCTGATAGATATTAATTTAATAAATCCACATTTAATACACTAATTTAACAAATGCATAAGTATATAAATACAAACAAAAAATGACAGAGGAAAACTACAGGATATTATAAAGGGTTATATTAAAGAACTTTCCAATTTTGGATTAGTGGATCGGAGACAGCTGCTCTGAGCTACTTATCTTTAGGTGGATACCTAGGTAGAATAGGATTTAACTATACATATGTTTAATTGAAGAAAATAAATCAGTTGAACATGCTTTATAGGCTAGAAACTGGAAGAACTGTGCAAGTATTAAAACAAGTATTAGGTGCCTCGTTAGTGTAGTAGATAACACGTCAGTCTCATAAAACAAGTATTCTTATCAATCTTAATAAACTTGACTCCATTTTAACCACTTGAGAAAAATGGATCAGAGCAGTGTTGCCTTGCTTGTGGCTGAACCAGATACAATTTCCAGTATTCTGTACGGTCCGGCAAGCACTTCCGAGTAATTATTTTTTTTTTCTTTTTGGGTCACACCCAGCGACGCTCAGGGGTTACTCCTGGCTTTGCACTCAGGAATTACTCCTGGCAGTGCTCGGGGACCATATGGGATGCCGGGATCGAACCCGGGCCGGCACAGGCCGGCCGCGTGCAAGGCAAACGCCCTACCCGCTGGGCTATCGCTCCGGCCCCCGGAGTAATTCTTGATAGCAGAACCAGGAATATACCTTGCACATTGTTGAGTGTGGCCCAAAATGCAAAAACAAACAAACAAACAAGATGTTTCTAAGTCACACCCAACCCTGCTTAGGGTTTGCTTCTAGGTCTCTAATCAAGGATCAGATCTGGTGAGGTCCTGGGGACCATAAGTGGTGCCAGGGATAGATCCAAGTATATTCATGCAGGACAAGTACCGTACTTGTCGGAGCCACTGGGGTCCCCAGCAATATCAGCAAATGTTTTCCCTTTTATCTCAAGGACTGGCATTGGGCTGACAAACCATGAGTTCAGCACAGTTCTAAAAAGGCTTTTACTAATCACTGTATCACTATATCACTGTTTTCCTGTTCATCATTGATTTGCTCAAGTGGGCACCAGTAACATCTTCATATATCCTATCTCATGATAGAAGGGCCCAAGGGCATCTGCTTGATCCAGGAACATGAAGAGCCTCAAACCATTCCATCAGGTCATGGGAATGAGGTCTATAATTGTTACTGGTATTTGGCATATCAAATATGACACGGGTAGCTTGCCAGGCTCTGCCGTGCGGGTAGCATACTCTTGTAGTCACCTTTGATCTCCAGCATTACTAATCACCAATAATTAAACAAGCTCTGCTACTACAATCCAAGATAATGTGATTTCTCAGGCCTCTAGGTCTTGGTCAATCCTCAGAAGAAGCACTCAGACCCAGGTCTCCCACCAAAATGGATGGCTCTTCCCCAAGGCAGTCCCTTATATACCCCAAAATCAAAATACTTTCTTCAGGGTGGGTTGCTTCAACCAAGAATAATGAACCAACTTTCAGGTGTAGATCTCTGGTTGGTGCCAGATCTCTGGTTCAGGTCTAAACAGATGATACTGCCAGGGCCTTCCTCCTCCTTGACATACGAGGTTATCAGAATTGCCTCTGCAAAAGCTGTGGCTTATGCCCAAGGAGCACCAAAAAAGTACCTTGAAAGACTGAAGAAAGCTAAGCTTTTAAATTAAGTAGCATATGGGCCAGAGTGCTATTAAAGCAAGTTAGAGCATTTGCCTTGGATGTGGCCTAGCCAGGTTTGATCCCCTGGCATCCCATATAGTCCCCGAGCACTGTCAGGATTGATTCCTGAGAGTAGAACCAGGAGTAATCTCTAAGCACTGCCAGGTGTGACCCAGAGAGCAAACTAAAAAAAATTAAAATAAACTAAGTAGCATATCATATTATTGAATACCTATACAGCTTTAAACAATTTAAATCCAAACAAAATTCTGGTTTAAATTTGTAACCTTTCAACATGCACTATGAAAAATATGGTATAACTAATATTAAAATAAGGCTTTATTGTTATTTCTCACATTTACAATCTCTACTTTTCTTTATACTCTCTACCAAAGAAAGTTCTCTTGTCTACAATACCACTAACAAAATCCACAGCTCACAGTTCGCAAAAGGGGGATGCTGTACTGTATATTTAGTTGCAGCCAAAATTAAGAGTAGAGAAGGAAAAGTACTTCTTTATTCTTTGCTAAACAATGATTGTTTTTGAAATAATGTGATCATTAAATGCAAATGAGCATAGTGTGATATAAATGTAAATTTCTCAAAACTTGAAATGTTCCTTCAGATAAACTCTTTGGCAGAAGTTCTGAATATTTAATTGTTCCATTTTCTCAATATGAGAGCAGTCACCTATTCAGCTTAATTAGTTATCTAAGAAAAACAGTAATAATTGAGCATAGTTGTTTCTACATACATTTTAAGAACATTAAAATTTCTCCATTAAATATTTGGCCTGTTTCTCTGATATCTTCTGTTAACTCCCCTAGTTCCACTTTTCATTCTTGTCGCTTGTACTTGATGTGTAAAGAAAGTCAAGGTTTATCAAAATCTTCAGTAGGCTTCTCTACTCTGATTTTTGGCTTGGTCATTGGAGGAGATGGAAAGGAAGAGACAGGCTTTTTAACTCCCTACTCTCTCTCTTGTGGGCCGTTGCATATTGGCTGTGTGCTATCTAGAAAGTTAGAGTTTATAAACATCCCTCTTCAAAGTTCTTTCTCTGTTATTTTGTTTGTTTTGAAAAAAAAATATATCTTTTCCCTTCCCTAATAAGGCCAGGAGAGAAAATAAGGGGCTGAATTTAATTATAACTTTATGAAG
Source organism: Cryptotis parvus (assembly GCA_021461705.1). Classification (NCBI taxonomy): domain Eukaryota; kingdom Metazoa; phylum Chordata; class Mammalia; order Eulipotyphla; family Soricidae; genus Cryptotis; species Cryptotis parvus. Next base: position 25,048 of record JAJIBD010032053.1, on the reverse strand, counting down.
GCCTTAGCAGCCCTTCATTTTTTAAATAACTGCTTTATCAAGCCCTCCTCAGTTACCCAGATTCAGTGTTCTGTTTGCTCCTATAACCTCTGACTGTGGTAACTGATGATAGAAGTAGCTTAGGGAAGCTGGTTCTCAGAATGGATGTCAGCTCACTTATGTCTGTGATGTCCGGATAATTTATCGGGATAAAGGTGAAGCAGGGAAGTTTGGGATGCAGTGCAGAGAAATATGGTTCATTTAGCTTTAAAGGTATCAGACCAAAATAGGTTAAACCAAAAATTGAGGCAATAATTATTGGACAGGATTAGTGCCTTTATTATGAACTCATTGAGGATTCTGAACTTGAAGTGTGACACAAAAGACCAGCAATTGCACCATTAGCCTATTCAGAAGGCTAACTTAAGGCTAAACTGAGGTGTGGCCTACCCATTGGTTTTATTTCCCTCTGTAATTTGATGATCCATCCAGTTTGGAGAATTAAAATGATCTGTTTAACCACTTTTGTTACCCTTAGGGTCCTACAGAGGAGACCCTCCCTTAAACAAAGCATTAAGGAATATGATGATGAGAATATGTAGGATATATCATTGGTCTCTCAGAAGTAGCTGTTCCATCACAAGGAAGTGAAATACTGGAAACATGATTGGGGTAGAGGTTATTCTAACAGTTTATATTCTCTAGTCCTATGATATATTTTATTAAATGATTTTAATACTGTTTGTGAGAAAAAATGCTGAAATGTAAACACAAACACAAGAATGTAAATAGTGGGTGACTGCCTAACTTGCATGTAACTGTCCCAATCAGTCACTAGTACACCATAGCCTACCTGGAGTGATCCTAGAGAAGGAATAGAAGCCCAGAGAACAACTAGTTATGACCACTGCCCATCAAACTTTAGAATCTATGCTGCACATTGACACTTTAATGAATTTATTATGTTTGACATAAAAGTATGGTGAGTTCTATTTTAATTCTGAGACTAGTTGTAATCAGAAGCTAGTACCTAAGTTTATTTCATAGGTGAACCCTTCCCAGGGTTAATAGTTCATTTATCATTGACAGTTCTTCTAATCCTTATAAAGATAAAAATTACTTATTTTTAAAATAGGGAATAACCTAACTTCACAGTAGTTGTGAAAATAAGCAAGCAAGAAAAAGTGACTGAAATAACTAGCTCATTAAGTTTCCCAAGTATGTGCTTCATCATCTTGAATGCTCCTTTCTCACAGCATTTGCAACCTGGTTCTACATACTCTATTGTAGACCTCTTATGTCCAGGCTTCTCATTTCATTTTATATCCTTAGTGCTTCGGATGGCGGGTTGTAGTCCTGGCCCACCACCCCAGCAGAGCCTCGCAAGAAGCCAGAAGACCCCCACTCCTCGAGGGCCACCATTTTCCACATCCGGACTCCCCTCTCATCAGAACTCCACCCAGCAGAAGACCTGATCACAGTCCGGCTCACGCGGTTCATCAATAAATGCTTGAGATCAGAGGTGACTACTAGAGTATGCCACCCACACGGCAGAGCCTGGCAAGCTACCCGTGTCGTATTTGATATGCCAAATACCAGTAACAATTATAGACCTCATTCCCATGACATGGTGGAATGATTTGAGGCCTCTTATGTTCCTGGAGCAAGCAGATGCCCTTGGGCTCTACTAGCATGAGACAGGACATATGGAGATGTTGCTGGTGCCTGCTCGAGCAAATCAATGATAAACGGAAGACAGTGATACAGTGATCCTTAGTGCTCAACACATATAAACAGAATCATACCAGATGGCATGAGGGTAAATAGTTGAGTAAATGGGTAAAATTCTTACTTAAAAAAAAAACTTGATCACTTGTTCACTTGATCACTTGACATCCCATTATTCATCGATTTGCTCGAGCGGGTGCAAGTAACATCTCCATTTAACCCTATCACATGGCATCTGGTTGCTTTGCTTCATGAATACGGAGAGCCTCAAATTGTTCAGGGTCTTGATGAAGAAGTCTGACCATAGGAGGGCGGCCATGTGATCTTTTGACATCCCGTGGGATCCAGTTGGTAACGGCTCTAGTCCAGCAGTCATCATCAAATCGCATTACATGTCCAGCCCATCTGATTTTCAGTGCCTTAGCAAATGAGACAGTGTCCCTGACTCTGGAACAGAGACAGAGGTTTGAACTCCAGATTCCTTCTCTCACTTGAGTGAGGCATGATATTCCAAGCATAGCTCTTTTGGTTCCTCTCTGGGAGACCCGAATAGCATTCTCATCCTGCTTTTGTAGGCCCAGGTCTCTGAGGCGTATGTTAATGCAGGGAGAACAGTGGAGTCGAAGAGATATGTCCAGAGCCAGAGGTTCTTTGTCTTTTTCGCTATTCTTCCATGCTTTTGAAGGCAGTCCATGCAGCTCTCTTCCTCCTGTGCAGCTCAGGTTTTAGGTCATTCATCATGTTGACTTCTTGACCTAGGTACACTTAACTGCTGCATTCAGAGATGTTTGTTCCATTGAGCGTGAATGGGGCCTCTGGAACTAGTTCATTTTTCATGTACATAGTTTTGTTGAGATTCAGCTGTAGACCTATCTTTCCACATTCTTAGTCAAAGTCAGCCAGCATTTGTGCAACTTGGCTAATGCTTGGTGTTATTAGAACGATGTCATCAGCGAAGCAGAGGTGGTGCAGTTGCTGACTGTCTATCTTCACTCCCATTCCTTCCCATTCTAATTGTCGCATGATGTTCTCAAGGGTGGCGCTAAAAAATGTAAAGGCCTTGATTTACAATAATATTAGTGGTAAGGTTTATGTATAATACATTCCAGTCCTGTTGGGGTGCCGCTGGGGTGGCTCAACAGTATCAGGACAGAAGTTCTCTTCTACTTTCGAGGCCGCTGGGGAACAGATGAAAACTCACGAGTCCGGCACAGTTCCAAAAGGCTTTTAATAGTGCAGCAAGCTCTACCACCGCAATCCAATATAATGGAAGGCCTCTAGCTCTGGTCAGAACTTAAACCATACACGAGCACCCAAATCTCCTACCAAAGACGAGAGTCCCACCAAAATAGATCCCACCAGGAGAGAGAGAGAGAGAGAGAGAGAGAGAGAGAGAGAGAGAGAGAGAGAGGAGAGAGAGAGAGAGAGAGAGAGAGAGAGAAGTACCTCGTCAGTCCCCTTATATACACAAAAGTAATCCTAGCTTCAGGGAAGGGCCTGTCAACAAAGATCAACTAAACAGCTTCTAGACAGTAGAAGAGTGTAGAAGGGTGGTGCCACAGGTCTAAACAAATGATTATGCCAATTGTCTCAGAAGAATATCCCTTCTTCTGAGATTATGAGATCTCTTATGTAAAAACTGGAGAGAGAGGGCTGGTATAAAGTAATACATCTTAATTTTATGAACTTTATGTAATTTAGATGGTACCCATGAGGTCCTCTTATTTATTATCTGTACCAGGGTGATTCTGAGTATCTTGTTCTCTGTATACTGAAAGGGTCACACTCTGCTTAAGGGAAAACTAGCATGATCCTTCCTATAATCTTAAAAGATAGTATCAATGTAGCCAGGGTGGTAGTCTCCTGGTAAATTCTAACTGTCCCACACTGCATCCAGTGGGTATAAAGAGGAACTGTGCCCAATCTAGATAACAGAGAAGTCTTAGTAGATATATAGTAATAAGTCATAAGTTACTCATTCAGAGTCAGGGTGACTTCTGTAACTGCCATACCCTCCATCAGTATTTACATAGAAGAGAGCTTCTATTAGTATGAACCCTGGTTTAAAAACATGTAAATAGATTAAGCTGTGAGGTGGATAAAACAGCAAAGCTCCCAAGCTAGCTAGGCCTGTCATCCAACACCGCTCCACACTGTCCACCAATGCTTGCTTTCCTTCCCCCCCACCATTTTTTCAATGCCCCCATATCCTATTCCCCATCAATCTTATTTTATAATTAATGGAAGAGGTAATTAATGATTTATCTTCCTTTTTTATTTTTCTACCTTTGTTTAAATACCTCCTCAAACTTCTGCCTTTATAATTTTGGACAAAGTAAATGTCTTGAGCTATAGATCCACCACCTTTAAAATTATAAATCCTTAACATCCTTACAGTAGAGCTATAGGAATTCAATTAGGTAACAGTTAACAATTTTTGAAAAATTGAGTAGTTCATAGATTTTATTTTTAGCTTGCCTCTCTTTCTTTAGCACCTGGAAAATTATAGGCACGAAAATGATGTCCATTTTGGAACAAACATAATGTTCTAATTTTGCAAGTTTATCCACTATTCAGTTCTTAAAAAAAAACTCCTTAATATCAAATTACTGACCATGGAATTGCAAAGTATTTTTAAGCCTTTTATGGTTAAAATTCTCTAAGACTTTGGAAGAGGCCTCACTTCTGAAACATTTCAGTAAATCCAAAATGAATAGATGTGGAAAATATTTAACATCAACAGTTAATTTTGAAGAGGAGAGTTATATAGATCATTTTGTCTTTTTTATTTCTACAAATCGAAAGAGACAGTTTGAATAAGTTACTCAGAAACTCCTGAATAATTTTTGGTAGGATACACCAACCCAAGTGTTTCCCAAAGATTATTCTTAACAAATGCACATATTGTTTGACTTACTTGAAATAAACAAAGAGCTTAAAATTAGATTATTGCTTAGACACAGAGTCATTAAGTTAAAATAAGGCCAGACATTTGGAATTAAGTCGGCTTTAGATAGTCACCTGTGATTAAAATAAGGTTATGATATTTGTATTGTTTTATTAGTCTTATGCCACACCATAAAAGCTCAGTTACATTTTTACAGTAAGTGTGAGCTGCTTTTACCAAATTATGACTGTGTAAATCAACACTTTTATGCAAATTCATTTTGGGTACTAAAAGAAACTCCAGTAATCACTAATCTACTAACAAAGAATAAAAAAGAATGACTTTGTAAAAAGTTATTTAAACCGTTTTTAAAAAATTGGGGTCATACATGGCAAAGTTCTGGGCTAACTCTTAGCTCTGTGCTCAGGGATCACTCCAACCAGTGCTTGGGAGACCAGTGCAGTGTCAGAGTTCGAATGTGGATTAGCTACATGCAAGGCAAGTAATCTGCTCTGCGCAGTGTACTATCTCTCTAGCCCTATTCACTAGTCAATCGATATGTTCCCCCCTTTTTGTTATTCAGTTAGGAAAAAAGTACATACATTCTCACAAAGAAAAACTCAATGTTTTTCCCATGATTTCTCTGATTTTTCATAGGACTTCAGCACTGCATTTATTTAAAACATAACTGATTTAGGAAAAGAGGATTTACTTAGTCTTTTTTTATGCTGAGTGGCTTTTCATGAAACACATTTTTTTAGATTAAAAGATACTGTTTGTGGTAACATAAGCTCCATTTGCAATTTTAAAAATTATAAAATGAATTATAAGATGAAGGACATGAATTAAAGCATGAGTGACTTCATAAAATAAGCATTTAGCATAATTTGTAAATTCAAATTTTGGTTCCTCAAAATGAATACAAAATGATTTAGGAACATAGTGCATTTATTTGTTAAAAACAAGAAGAAATTTGACCTCATTACTATTTTAAATAAATTTTCCAGTGGACTATTTTGTGTAGTCAATGGAAACCTTTTGTTTTATACCATAGATTTAGTTCCTGATGTAACATCGTGACTAAAAGAATGAGGTGTTCAATTTCAGTGTATATTTCTGTGTATGTGCATGTAGACAAAAATATTAATAGAGATTTCATAATTATAATGACATTAGGGGAGATCATAGAGTTAGCTAGAAAATCCCTGCTTCTGTGGAACATAGTTTAGATCCTAAAAGCACTAACAATGTAATTGTCATAGCAAAATGTATTATGAGATGATCTCGCTTTTCAAAACAATGGAAATATGTTCTTTCAGACATTAAGCAGTAAGTATACAGTTTATAAAATTTATAACATTTACAAATAATTATGCATCTTTAAATGTAAAAACTACTTTGTTCAGAAACTAATCTTTCCGCCACATCTGCTTCTAGCTCTGATGGAATGTCTTGTAACAGAGACCATACTGTAATCAGGAACAAATAGAAAAATGAGTAATTTTTTATAAATATATTGGCAATCTTTGGATGCGTTCCAAAGCAATCATGATATATGAGGCCACAGTCTCAGAGAGAAGCAAGTCCAAAAGTTATATGATGCTTTTCTTATAAAGGCATTTTTTCTTTGTTTTTTTTTTGGTCTGTTTTTGTTTCTGGGCCACATCCAATGATGCTCAGGGCTTACTCCTGGCTCTGCACTCCAGAATCACTTTTCATGGGCTTTGGGGACCATATGGGCATCCTATGAGAGTACTACCCACTGTGCTATCTCTCCAACCCCCCATAAGGACATTTGTTTTGGGTAGAATATGGCAGGACATTGATAAACAGAGAACAACCGCAAAGAAACCTGTAGAACTTTTGTTATTTCATAAGGATTAAAAAAAAAAAAAAAAAAAGGGGGGGGGGGGGGGGGCGGCTTGTCGGTGCGGTCTCTGGCCGGCCTTAGGCAGAGGGGGGCCAAATTGGAGTATGGATAAGTCAGCATTGCCAGTACTAAAAGGTAAAAATCACAGGAGGAAGATAAAGAAATAGAAATGAACTTGACAACTCTGATTGTATGTACCATCCACTCCTGACTTGTGTTGAATCTTTTTTTAATCGAATCACTATGAGACAGTTACAAAGTTGTTCGTGATTGAATTTGTCATATGGTGTTCTAATGCATGCCCTTCACCAACGTATATTTCCCACCACCACTGTCCCCAGTTTCCCTACCACGCCCCAGTCTGCCACTATAGCAGACTTTCTTCTCTCTCTCTCACTCTTTCTCTTTCCTTCTCTCTCCCTCTCTCCCTTCCTCCCTCCCCACCTCTCTCTCCCTTTTTTTTTAGGCACTGTGGTTTGTAATACTGTTACTGAAAGGGCATCGTGCATATCACTTTACCTCCTTTCTGTTCTGACTTGTAAGCAGGCAACAGTCTCAAAACACTGTACTGAGAACACATGTAGAGCAAATCAGAGATTTCAGCAGTGTGTGTTTCTGAGGGTGTAAGAAGTTAAAAAAATGAAAGCAAAAGAAAGAAGACCATGTTACATTCTAGAGTAACACCACCAGCCTTACACTGTTGGGAAATTGGTCCTGATTTTTTATAGCCTATGATTCATTGAGGGTGACCTAGTCCTATTTTGTTCCTGTCAGTTTTAAGAAGCCAAAATATGAGCATTTGGACTGCTAGAAGTAAGGGAAGTGGATAAAACATTTGAAGAAATAATGGGAAATTTTCATGACTCACAGGTCTCCAAAATTCAACCAAACCTAAACATACCATGCATAAAGGAAACAATACTACTATATATCATAATCACATTACTAAATAGAAATCCTTAAAGCAACCTGAGAATAAAAGCATCCTATATTTGTTTCAAATGGAGGAACACATGGGAATGAATATAGAGTTCTTGTAGGAAATAATGCAAGTGGAAAATTGAAAGAAACTAAACTGTCAACTTAGAGTTCTTAATCTCGTGAATATATGTTTTATTTTTCCACAGAAATGCATGATTTTTTTTTTAATTTTTTTATTTTTTACAATTACAAAGATATACAATAAAAAGTTCATATTTGGGTTTTGGTCATACAGTGTTAGCAGCACCCATCCCGTACCAGTGCCCATCTCCCACCACCAACGTCCCCGGTTTCCTCCCCCTCCCCCCAGCCCTCCTCCATGGCAGGTTCTTTATTTCTTTCCATTTTTACTTTCTCTTTTCCTTCCTCTCCAGACTATGGATTACAGAACATACATTAAAGGGTTGTCATGTGTATCCTTTTGCCTCTATTTGTTCGGTTCTAGGTTGGATTAATACCCTCAAAATTGTTCTAGCTACACTTTTCCATTTCTGTCTTACCTAAAGCCTGACACGTTTGTGATAATTTCCACCTTTGACAGGACCTTCCTGATCTATGTTTCCCTTGACCTTGGGATATTGGTATCATAATATGTACCTATATATTTATGTTATGAGATAAATGCAGTCATTCTGTAACTGTCTCTCTCCTTCTGGCTAATTTCGCCCAACATAATCTTCTCCATGTCCATCCATTTGTAGGCAAATTTATAACTTCATTTTTCCCTAACAGCTGCATAGTATTCCATTGTGTAGATGTACCAAAGCTTTTTTATCCAGTCATCTATTTTCGGGCACTCGGGTTGCTTCCAGATTCTGGCTATTGTGAATAATGCTGCTATGAACATAAAAGTAGGAGGGTTTTCCCGTCGCTATTTTTTGGTTTCCCAGAGTAGATTCCCAGGAGTGGTATGGCTGGGTCAAATGGGAGTTCAATTTCTAGTCTTTGGAGGAATGTCCATATTGTTTTCCAGAAAGGCTGTACCAGCCGGCATTCCCACCAACAATGGATGAGTGTCCCCTTTTCCCCACACCCACGCCAGCACTTGTTGTTCTTGTTCTTTTGAATATGTGCCAGTCTCTGGGTGTAAAGTGGTATCTCATTGTTGTTTTGATTTGCATCTCTCTGATGATTAGTGATGATGAGCATTTTTTTCATATGTTTTTTGGCCATTCGAATTTCTTCCTTGCTGAAGTTTCTGTTCATTTCTTCCCCCCCATTTTTTGATGGGGTTGTTTGTTCTTTTCTTGTAAAGTTTCTACCAGTGCTTATTTATTTTTTTACTTTTAATAAAAAAATTATTGGGTGAATATTCTTTCCCATTCTGTGGACTGTTTTTGTATTTTAGTCACTGTTTCTTTTGAGGGAAATGCATGATTTTTTAACTACCCAAAAGTCAAAAAATTTACCATCAGTAAACCTTTGTTATTAGAAATGTTAGAAAGGAATCCTCCAGACATAGGTAATTATGCTGCATGAAAACATGGTTCTCTGCAATGAATGAAAGCATGGAAATTATAAACATGTAAGTTAATATAAAATGTAGTATATTCTTCAAATTTTCTGTACAGTTCTCATGAGATAGTAGAGTTGGTAAGGCATTTATATTTCACATGGTTGACCTCAGATTGCAATTAAACTGGCACTTTTTATGGCTTCCCAAGCCTGCCATGAGTGATGCCTGAGCACAGAACCAGGAGAAACTCTGATCAATGTCAGATGTGGCCTCCTCAAAAAAAAAAAGAAGTTTCTATATATTAATTAGTATAATATCACTTTGGGTTATCTGTATTAAATTAAGGGGAAACTCCTTGTTTTCATTCCAGAAAAAATTCTTTGAGCCACCACTGTGGAGCTGTGGTAAAGTCTCTTCCATAGGTTTTTCAGGATGGGAACCACCTTTGCTTTTTAAAGTCTAGGAATTATGATCACCAGGCTCAACCTTTACACATAACCAGAAGCAAGTAATTATTTGGGAAAGATGGAAACAGGACTCTGACAGCTCTGTTGAGGTGTCATTTGGCTTCCTTTTCAAAATCTTCTCAAGGTAGCTGCACACTCTCATCAGGACTGACCCATCACAGTTAAATGATGACTAAACTTCTGGTGTGGGCAGGGGCCCAAAATATGAGGTGTGGAGGCTTTCAGTGGTCCAGGCCCAAGCTGGCAGCACCTCCAAATTACTGATACTATTTGCAAGGCTATAATATTTGGATTTTTTTAAGAATCTCCCCCATTATATTCCATTAGACCACAAGTTAACTTCTAATTTGGAACTCGTTAGGACAGCGTGACACCCCAACCATATATTTGGCCAGTAGTCATAACCAGACCCTACTCCAGTAAACATCCTTCCAAAACACATAAGGAATGGTGAGTGCAAGAATCCAAACTGCAAAGGTCATGATAAAGCAACACAGAACCCACCAGTTTTCATGAGTGAAGACGCAAGCCCAGATGACCCTAGCCCATATTACCCAGTTAGTAATAAAGAACATAAAAACTCTCTGACAAGAAATTTAAAATCAAGCAGTTTAGGATACATCACTATCACTATCACTATCTTCCCGTTGATCATCTATTTGCTAGAGTGGGCACCAGTAATATCTCCATATGTCCTGTTTCATGCTAGTAGAGCCCAAGGGCATCTATTCGCTCCAGGAACATAAAGAGCTCAAACCATTATATTAGGTCATTGGAATGAACTAATATAATTGTTACTGGTATTTGGCATATCAAATAGAACAGGACAGCTTGCCAGGCTTGCCATGCAGGTGGCATACACTTGTAGTCACCACTAAATATAGCATTTATAGATGAACCATGCGGCCATAAGCGGCCATGCGAGACGGGCTGTGATAGGCTGTCCCTGGGAGGAGTTCTGACGAGAGGGAAGTCCAGATGTGGAAAATGGCAGCCCAATGGAGTGTGGGGGGGGTCATCTGGCTTGTTGTGCAGCTCTGCTGGGATGGCGGGCCACGGCTAGAACCCGCCATCCCTCCCGGGCACCTCGTGAGCAGCTGGGCACAGGGAGAGCAAGTAGCAGCTCTGCCCCATGTCTGTAAGTCTCTGACTTATAGAGACTTACAGACATATCCGGCCCAGGTATGCTGAACCAGAGACTTACAGACATATCCGGCCCAGGTATGCTGAACCAGAGACTTACAGACATGGGGCAGAGCTGCTACTTGCTCTCCCTGTGCCCAGCCGCTCATGAGGCACCGGGAGGGATGGCGGGTTCTAGCCCTGGCCCGCCACCCCAGCAGAGCCGCACAACAAGCCAGATGATCCCCACTCCATCTGGCCGCCATTTTCCACATCGGGACTTCCCTCGGGGTCAGAACTACACCCAGCGACAGCCTATCACAGCCTGTCTCATCGAGTTCCACCCTGCAGCAGTTTTTTTTTGTTTTTTTCAATCCGGCCCAGGTATGCTGAACCAGAGACTTAGGATACATAAGGAGCTCAAAGAAACAATGGAACACACTGCCAATAAACTAGAAGAGGATATGAGAGCAGAAGTGAGGGAAGTACAAATTAAAATACAAACAGAAATGACAGATCTGAAAGACCTGGTAGGTGAATTAAAAGCTCATTGGAAGATTTCAGCAACAGAGTAAGAGCTGCTGAGGACAAAATCAGTTAGCTCCTAGATGAGTTGCAGATAATCTTCAATCAGCATTAAATGGAGGCGCCTTAAAATAAGCCAACACATAAAAAGAGAACATCTGTATGAATTTAAGAAAATAAAGTCACTGTGGTTCCAGAGGGGCAGGAGGAAAACCCTGATGTTGAATTAACTGTCAGAGCCATCACTGCTGAAAAGTTCCCAGAGCGGAATAGTGCATGTGCTCAGATCCAGAAGGTCCTTTAACCAGCTAAAAGAAATCCAAGTAAAAATACTAGAAGACACATCCTAATTAGAATGATGAAAACCATGGATAGAGATAGAGTACTGAAAACAGAAAGATCATATAATGAAATTACTTACAAAGGATCATCCTTAAGATTTACAGCAGATTTATTAGATAAAACCCTTCAGGCCAGAAGACAGTGGTGGAATATTGTGGATCAAATTAGGGAACTTTTCTGTGAGCCTTAAGCCAACTACCAAAAACTACATTAAAGGTTTGTAATTTATAGGACGCTAGAAGAGATGATTTGAAATAAAAATATATTTGAAGGAAAGAATAAAGGTGAAGAATATATAGATCAAATAGAAACCTATGGTGGGGCGGAGCAATAGCAAAGCAGGTAGGGTGTTTACACACAGCCGACCTGGGCTCAATCCCCGGCAGGCATCCCACATCGTCCCCTGAGTACTGCCAGGAGTAATTCCTGAGCAAATAGCCAGGAGTAACCATTTAGTGTCACCAGGTATGACCCAAAAAGAAAAAGTAGAAACCAATGGAAGTATGGTAATTTATTATTATTTTTTTAAGTTCCAAAAGGCTTTTACTCATACCAGTTTGGGCATTACATCCAACGACAGGAAAATCCCAACTTCCAATTTCTAGCTGAATCCAGGCCATGTGTTTAGGCAGGATCCTTAACCAAGATGGCCACTGTACCTGGAACCATGTGCTTGGGCCCAAACAGACAGATAGTAATCCAAACTGCAGAGAGCCTAGCCTGCAGAGAGTGGAGCTGGCAGAGTGCTAAAATGACCAAAAGTCCAATGGTAATTTAAACTCAACTATTTCAGTTATCTTAAATAGATATGTAAACTACCATTTATCACACTAAGCTTTAACAGTAAAATAAAAAAGCAAATATGCCTACAAGAGATATCCCTACATAAAAGTACACAAATATGTTTGTAAGATGTTGGAAAATCTATGGGTCATAGTAGTTAAAATGAAAAACAAACAGGAAGAGTGACTTTATATAGATCATACAAAATAGAGTTAAAGAATTGACAAGTTAGCAAAGGGTCAACTTATCAAGAAAACAGTCTTAAATTGATTTGTTCCTATGACTCAAAATGATCTTGCAGATAGTTCGACATTAGGGCACATGCCTTATGCAACTGACTCGGTTTTGATTCTTGGCCCCATGTATTCACCCAAACATGCTGTGTACTGTCTTGAAAAGCCCTAACTCCATCTCAGTTTCACTGGGTATTGTCCCAGAGATCCACAACAACATCAGGATAGCTTTAAAATACCCAGCACTACAATACCCAAGCCTTTTTGGACTGAGCAGCTAAGCTGGCCAAGAATTGCTGTTGGACCATCTGCGCACTACCCAAGAACCTCATTTTTTTATGTTTATATGCATATATATATATATATACAGTATATTTACATTTGTAAAAATGCATAGGCTATAAGGGTAGAGAAATCTACAATTGCAGTCAGATGTCAACCTCTCTTTTTTCACTTTCTCCTTTCTCCTCCATTAATCAGAACATGAAGATGATATTATTAAATATATGAGACCTGAACAATACCATCAGATAACATGCTTGAGATTTTTAAAAAGAACAGAATACAATTATTTTAAATGCACAAAGAATATCTACAAAGCATTCCATATTCTGGACTATAAAGCAAAACCCAATTGGTTTTAAAAGATCAAACCATACAAAACGTTTTAAAATCAAAATTGAATTAAATTAGAATCAGTAATTTAAAACACCAAATACATTGAAGCTAAATAATGTGGTTTGCAGTAACCCATGGATTACAGAGTCAAGAGAATTTTAAGAGTATATTCTAATGTGACAAAATGAAAAAAAAAAAAATTGAAATTTGGGAAATGAAAATAAAACATAATTAGTGCTTAATGGAAATTTATGGCATTAAAGTTTTCACCTTTGACATCAAGTTCTATCTTAAAAATGAAGAGGGCCAGAAAATTAACACAGAGGTTTAGGCATTTGCTTTGCACACAATAAATCCTGGCTGGATCTTAAGCACCCTGAGTCCAGAGACAGGACAACAGTGCCCCACTCCCCACAACAAATCCTAAGAAGAAATGGCTAAATGAAATAAAAGTAGCTTAAGGAGAGCAACAATAAGCATAAAAAATAGAACTCTTTTTAAAGATTATTATATTGGCACCTGTTGAAACAGCATGGAAGAGGAGATAGAATTACCAATATGAGAGACATGAGCAGTGCATCACTGAAATTTTCACAAAAGTTTTTAAGGATAATAGAGAAGTGCTATTGTCAAGAACTATAAAGGGTCTGAGATTGTGCACTATATGAGTTGATTTTTCCTAAGGCTGGCAGAGACCCAAGAATATATAAAAGTTTATGTTACATTATAAATAAATGTTTTATTAGATAAAAATTAAGTACAAACACTCTGATGACCTTATATCAAATGATTTTAATTTAATTGAAACATTTTAACTAATATGAGTTAATTTAAAAATAATTTCTATGACCAGATATTATACATGAAAATAACAACTTGATTATAAATGTATAAATCTATGCAGAAAAGGTAAAACAATATTGAAGAACAAAAGATAATACAAAATTGAAGAAATAGACCTACTCAGTTATTTTGTTTAGAATAAAAGTGACACTGTTCTACAAAAGGGAAAACAAGACTTTTCAATAAATGAGACTAGCTCAAGTGTATATGACATATAATGAATCTGAATTCTTAGCTCACTCTATTAACAGATCAATTTCAGGTGAATTGTAAATATAAACATAAATATGAAAGCTTATATATGAAAAAATTATCATTATGGGTTTAAAAGGTCACAGTTTTTTAAAAAACTGACCTTAAGAGAAATGTTTAACTGCATTGCAAATATTAATTGAGACTTTTCTTTAACAAAAGATAAAATTTAAAAGACAAAACCTTGAGTAAATTGAAAGTACTTACCATAAATTGTACAACATAAGACATAGCCACAATAGAGAACTACAAATAAGTAGGATAAATTAGGCAAATCACTAACAAAAAGTGGGCACTTGAAAAGAAGTGAATCAGCTTAATAGTTATCAAGAAAATCCAAACCCAATCAGTTGCAATCTTTATATACCTTGTGACTGTGTAGTCTTAACGTGATAGCTGGGCTTCATTACATGCTAGTTGAATCCAACAGTAAGGGATGCAATAGGGAAGCACGAGTTGCCAGTACTCTTAGAAATGACACTGCAATGGCCCTTTGACCACTTGCTTTAGTGGGAGACAGTCACAGGACTAACTAGGATTTAAGGGAAGGGGAATTCAACTCCACTTCTCAGTGAGGGGGCTCTCAGGAATCTTTAACCGGTTAAAGATCTTATTTATAAAATAAATCTTATAAAATAAATCTTTTTAGATCTTATTTATAAAATAAGATCTAAAATAAACTTGTAGCTAGTTGTGGGAAGGAATAAGTTGAGGGAGGTGAGAAGTGAAAGGAATCTTTAACCTGTTTAACAAGTTTATTTTAGATCTTATTTTATAAATTATTAACCTCCTATACTGAAGAAAAGGACCCTTCCATTTCCTTGCGATCTCTTGTTTTATCTGTACCTTATTCAGGGCATTTTTAACTTTCAATTTTAAATTATTGATATGTCTTATCCTCTCTACAATTTAAATAGCATTATTCTAGTTGCAGAAATAAAATAATATTGAAGAATATAATCAAGATTCATATCTGAATAATAAGTTCTTTTTTAGAACTTATAAAAAAACTTATATGTATAAACACACTGCTTTATACATATGAGTTGAAGAGTAAAAAGATTATTGAGGAAAATTGGGATTTAAAAAACAGAATTTATGATAGGCCCAAACTTATACTTCTGAGAGTGTATGCCTTACTGCTTCCTTCCTTACTCTTTATCATAATCTGTCAATGCAGATAAGAAAAATAATACTAAGTAATACTTTTATATATTTTTCCAGTCTCAATTGAAAGGGGAAAAACCTCATAATTTATAAAAGAAAACACAAAGACGAACAACTGAACTCTTACTATATGCCAGGCTCAGCTGAGAGAAAGTTTCATAATCCTAACAACCCAAGAGGTTTTGGAGAAAAGTGAAAAAAATAACTAAGGGAAGAAAAATAACAAAGGCAACAGAAAAAAAAGTTTCCTATAGAACAGGCTAGGCAGTTACATGAATTCTGAAATACTGACATACGTTGATTACATGGTGACAGAAGCCAGAAGCTAAGAAAATACTCAGGAAATGCCTTTTTTTTTTTCAAAATTTTGAAGGTCATCTTTCTTCTAAATTACAATCTACGTTTCCTGTACTTAAGAGGAATACAGTCTGTCTCATGAATTCTTATTTTGGAAAATAAAATCATAGATTTTCTACATTTTTAGAGCCTTAAGGACCTCAAATTATCTTATTTTGGTTTTCAAGAGAACATTAATTAAATCAATTGACCACCCATACAGGTAAAGGAAACCTAAAAATATAGTTGCAAAATATTGCACCCTCACTAGAAGCAATAAATCCACTTTTATAATTAGAGAAAATTAAACAAATTCATGATGCTTTATATAACAACCAAAAGGTATTAAACAAATAGTAAATCATATAATTTATCACTGTTGACTTTTTTTTTACAGAATAATGTGTTACCTAACACCAGAGAATAAGTAGTCCACTTTAAAAGATAAAGTTAAATATTTAGAGAATAAGAACAGTAGTTATTGTTAAAACAGGAACAGGAAACTCTTTGCTAAAAAAAATAATAAAAGAAAAGTAGATAAAGTGACCAGAAAGCAGGAATTCATTGTGGACTATAAAATAAAATTTAGTTAGCAGTGTTCATAATTGAGGCCAATAATCTAGGGAGAATTTAGAAATGTTAGTAAAGAACATTCCAGATTTAAGAAGGTGGAAAATTAGTAGCAGAACACAAGGAAGGCCATGAAGACAAGAATGCTTCTCATACTTGATCCAAATAGCAGAAAGTGAGTGCTAGTGGAGCTATGTATTGGAATGTTTGGGACAATAAAATGTAAAGGTAACATAGACCAAGACTATAACTCTTAAGTGGATGCCATTCCGTGCTGAATTTCAGGTTTAGTGCAATAAACAACCTGAAGCCATCTTAGTAGATAACTGTTAGAATATTTAATGAAATAAGGGGAACTTCGTTGGGTTTTAGCATAGGTATATTCTTCCTAAAACTCATTTGAAATGAACTCTTCCTACTTGTTTGCCATAAATTCAGCCTGATTTTCCATAGAGAGATTATTATTTTTGACATGAAGCAAAGGTCAGCGTTTGGGTGTGTATTTGTATCCATGAAAATTATGATGTGTGTAGGTGTTTTGATTTCCAAAGTCAGGGTCAATAAGCAGTTTAGAGCTTCGTGGTGTCACTACATCCATGCAAGCTGTTCATTTCAGTCCAAAAAAAAAGTAGGCAAATTCACTGGAAAATATTAATCTGCTAAATTGAAATAAAAATAGCAATGAATTATTTGTGGAAATCAGCCACAGTTTGAAAAAAGTATTAAAATAAACTTTTTAATGATTATTTAAATTCATAAAGGTCAAAGATTGTCTTTGTATATGTGCATGTGTATAAGCATGTGGATATGGCCTTCTTTTCTACATAGGGTGATGTGTGTGTGCTGTGGTGGGAGGCGGTCAGAAGGGAGATTAAGCATGAGTCAAACCAGGTAATCAAATTGCTTGTTTAGTTCACTGGAAAAAGTTCATGCAACCAAGTTTAAAATAAAATATTTACCAACTCATTTTTAAAAGCCACCATAAGTTTCCCTAATGAAAAGAATTAGCACAAGTATTATTTCATTAGTTCTAACAGCTTGTCATTCTGTCACAGAAATAAATTTGATTCATCTCCTGGATATATTTATCACAAACTATGTTAATTTCTATCCACTGCCTTTACCTTCTAGGTGCTTAAAAAATTGATTTCCAATTCATAATAAATCTAGTAAAATTTCTTAATGAAAAAATTTCATCAAGTACTTTTCATTTCATAAATGTGCTTTGAAAACACTTTATTAATTTTACAGTAAGTCATTAGGTTAAGTAAATTACTTTTTGGATATACCTACCAATGAAGTAAAAATAATTTTAAATATAATTTTCTTCAAAATGACTCAGAGTTTCAGGAAGTATTAATAAAGTCTTTACTTCCTGTATCTAAACCAAAAAGTAAGTCTGATCTTTGCTGTTTTGGTATTAGTAAAATAAATTTCCAAGTCTATAATGGACTTCTTGGAAAAGTAATGACATAATAGCATGTAGACAAAGTCTTTTCTTTGATTTTCAATTTAAATAAGGTTATGTCTACATTGTAAATACCACAGAACAACTATTAGATGCAATACTATTTAGACCACAATGAGAGAAGATACTGAAATTTAGACTTAAATTTTCTACTTTGGGAGAAGTGAAGAGTTGTAGTGTATCACACATGATGAAGAGTGCATATATTTCACAGTTCTCCTGTTGTTACTTTTAAACAGTCCAAGAAACACTTAGCATAGTCTACTTTGTCGTTACTGTTGAGCAGGATTAACAAATACATGAGAAATGTCTTCTGCAAACCATACACAATTATTTCTTCACCTTTTCAACCCAAATCAGTGCACATGCACATCTAAGAACAAAGCACTGAACTATAGGTTATGAGAGCTTTTATTCTTTGTATATATGTAAAATTTTTCAAACTCTTAAAGTTAATCCTGTTTGGTTGTTTGCTTCCTTAGCTTCTAATTACTGGTTTGGTTGGATGTTAATGGGTGACAAGAAGGGCTACAGTCAGAAAACAGCAATTTTTCAAAAAATTTACCACCATCAAACCGAAAGGGCAGAAAAAAGAAAGAGGACATATGGAGACAAAATAATGTAAGAAAAATAGGAAAGAAGGGGAATGGACAAGAAATAAAAGGAAAAAAAAGAGAAAATGGGAAAATGGAAAGAAAAGGAACAGAATGGAGAAATAAAGGAATGATAATAGCCCCAATATAGACGACTATTTAGAGAAAAAGAATTTATAAATGCTTTTTGATCCCCCAAAGTAAATTAAAGGCAGTACTTATGACATAAAAATACAAAGCAGACTAAAATTTAAGGGTATTTATACTCTAAAAGAGAATAAAATTGCATTCAACATTATGCGTGAAACAAAAGCATTATGTTGGAAATAAATTGTCTTTAAGAATGAGTAAATACCACTGGGATTATCGGGTTTCTTGCTACTAAACAGCAACATCCTTAAAGACTTTAAATATCTATGTATAGAATTATGAGCCACCTCTATTTATATGTTGGTACAGACCCATACATAATAAATAACTAATATCTTCTGTAGATTTTATGACAGTTGACCCATTTAATCTCTCTCTTCCTGGGTAATTTCTGTCCCACAGAAGTTTGAGTTGGACACTTTTAAGTCAATTTCAAGCACAATTAAAAAATTGTGATCTGGGGGCCAGAGCGATAGCCCAGCGGGTAGGGCGTTTGCCTTGCACGTGGCCGGCTCGGGTTCGATCCCTGGCATCCCATATGGTCCCCCGAGCACCGCCAGGAGTAAATCCTGAGTGCAGAGCCAGGAGAAACCCCTGAGCATTGCCAGGTGTGACTCAAAAAAAAAAAAATTGTGATCGAAATATATTAAAACTTTAGTCTCTTCATCTTCTGGATCTCTGATGGGTTACCCATAGAATGGAACCATGAACAATAAGCAGCAATATTTGTAGTTAACATGTAAGTCACTGAGATTTTATTATTGTGTATTTATTTATTTAGGAGGTTTCCTATTTTACAATAGAATTAAGGTCATTATTTTATGTAATTTTTATAGGGGCTACTTTTAGTGACTCTCAGATTGCATAGTGCTTAGGCCTTGAGGGATTGGGTAACATGTGTTTCCGAGATTAAACTCAGAACAATGCACATGCCATGAACTCTCTCGCTTAACCTATCTCAGATCCTAAAAGTATTTTTTACAGCAGGAAATCAAGCCCTCTCTCACTAGTATACTATTTATATAACTTAAGAATTTAGGTAAAGGGAGATGCAACTCAAAACAATAGTGAGGTATCATCTCACATCACAGAGACTATCACATATCCAAAAGAACAACCAGTGCTGTCGTGGATGCAGGGAGAAAGGGACTCTCACTCACTGTTGGTGGGAGGTGCCGACTAGTTCAACCCTTTTAGAAAACAATATGGACATTCCTCTAAAAATTAGATATTAATTTCCCATTTGACCCAGCAATACCACTCCTGGGAATATACCCTGGAGACCCAAAAACACATAGCAGAAACAATATTTGCACTTCGATATTCATCACAACATTATTCACAATAGCCAGAATCTAGAAAAAACCTGAATGCTTGAGAACAGAAGACTGGTTAAAGAAGCTTTGGTACATCTACACAATGGAACACTATGCAGCTGTGAGAAAAGACTTTTACCTGCAAATGGATGGACGTGGATATTATCATGCTGAGTGAAATTAGTCAGAAGGAAAATGTCAGATATAGAATGATTGCATTTATTAGTGGGATATAAACATATACCAGTTATGTTATAATGTTACCATTATGTTATAATGTTACCATTATGGGAAATGGTATATACACATAGCATTGAATATACACAAAGATTTACATGATAAAGTTAAAATGTCTGTAAGACAAGCCACAATATGTGAGAGAAGAGATAGAGAGAGAATGAGAGAGAGAAAGGAAAAGGTAAGGTGCCTGCTATAGAGGCAGGCTGGTGGTAGGTGGGAGGGAATGTAGGGACGGTGGTGGTGGGAATGGGGCACTGGTGGAGGGACAGGTGCTGGAACACTGTATGAATGAAATTCAATTATAAACATCTTTGTAATTAATTGTATATCTAACAGTGGTATAATAAAAAAGCTTAAAAAACAAATTCAGGTAAAGGCAAGGTGTTGCTTGAACTTACTAAAACTTTATCAGATATGGTAAGAGAACCAACAAAGCTAGAACTACAGTCATAAGACTTCTTTCCGGAGAGAATAGAAAATCACCAATGGAAACAAACTCTTGAGTACTGCCAACAGAGCAGTGAATAGCTGCAAAGGGGAGGAAGAAAAGAAGTTGGAGAGTTATTAATAGTCATGTTGTATGTGTGTGTGCATGTGTGATATAATAGAATTACAAATATAAAACAACAATATGCATCTGCTGTAAACCAAATAACCTCAATAAAAATAATAGAGTCTCTGGCACTTCATATGGTCCCCCAAGCCACCTGCAGTGATCCCGCATGCAGATTCAGAGTAAGTCCTGAGAACAGCTGCTGTGGCCCAACAATCCCCAAGGGCGTGGGAGGCTTACTTTCAGCTCCACAGCAGTTCATTTATGCAATTTTTAAAATTATAATCAGAGGAAAAATGTTACTCAAAGTGAGGACAATTTCTTTGTTAATTTTATATATATATATACTACAGATATTTATGTATAGATATGGGTATCAAACTTGTGAGTGTGTGTATGTGTGTGTGTGTGTGTGTGTGTGTGTGTGTGTGTGTGTGTACTGCGTATCATACCCAAGCATCACAGACATCACAAGTGCAGGGCAAGTGCTTTTCTCTGAGTTCCATCCTGGCCCCTCCCACATAAGGAATTACTTTTATTGATTTGAAGCTACTGTGCTTCTACAATCGCTAAAAATTATCATAATCTTTAAACCTGTTCCAATAAAAATAGACTTTGTAAAGGTCTTAAATTTTCAGATCTTTCTAGCTGCAAATGGAAAGATTTATAAATTGCACAAACCTCAGTAATTTTTACAATAATAAGATTTTTACTGGTGTTCTCAAAACATTAAAAGGGATTTAAACTGTTTAAAGTTAATTAAAATGCATCTGAAGGCGCTCTAGAGCTCAAAGAATGGAATGTACAATCACGCTCCTTAGACAAAGCATTTTTATCCAGTAAAGTATAACTAGAAACGTATTTTGATACATAATTTTTCAAACCACGTTTGGTTTGCAAAAAAATTTATTTTGGTTGTATATAGTATAGAAGAAAAGCATAAATGATATTCCAGTAATTATCATTTCACTTCTTTCTGGCATTTTCTGAAATGTGTATCTGTGATAATTAAGAACATTTTCTAATTTTGTAAATGATCGACATGACTCAATAAAATATAAAGCAAAATAATCTTGAACACCTCAATGGCAATATTTTTTAAATATTTCTTGAGCTGGAACAATTAGATGTTTGAATTACTTACTCTGAATGCTAATGTATGAATATATTTCTCCCATTTCACATTCATCTCTCTATATATAAACTATTTAAGTCACAGTATAATTATGGAATATGTTAGTAGAAGGAAAGCAAAGTGTTTTATCAATGCCTGTAAGCATCATTTACATAAGCATCTGTTACAGATTTGGTTTGAATTTTATTTCTAGAGTCTTTAAACCTGTGGGTCACACACAGCAAGTGTTTTTATAATATAGAGTCATAGAACTAGATCTTTTTCAATTCTTTGTTTTAGTATGCTTTGGGGTATGCTTATACTTGAGGATATTAATATAAACACCTTTCTGAATCCTTTAGATCTTTTATCTTTGTAAATTTTTACAAAATTGTTTTTTCTCTATATTTGTTGATGCTGTTTTTCTTTTTTAATATACATTTAATCTGCAACCCATGTTTAAACACAAGGCCTTTAACAATTGGTGTTTGGCAATAAAGTTTCCTTTCTTGAAAAATAGAAGTATATATCAGAATTCCAATTAGGATATGGCAGGTCTCTGTGGACAAAAAAAACCAGGAATTACCCTCTTAAGTAGGATTAAGCTATCCATCCATCAATTAAAAAGAAAAATAAGATAATTATTTGCATCTCATAATTTCCTTCAAAGATAATAAGTACATTGAACCCCTGAGATTACAAGGAAAAAGGAATATAAAATATCATTGTATGCTTATGTTATTATTGTTTTGGTAATAAAGAATAAACTTCAAAAGATTATTTCAGAGTTTGGATTCCCAAAAATGTTGACCCAGCTCAGTTTTATCCATCACACCCAGCGGAGAATTGTAGATATAAAATACATCCATCCAGGTCCAATTTTTTGTCAACACATCTAGGGGCAATACAGAGAAAACCTTAGAATATTTAGAACTGATATTTTCATCTTCATTTCCTTTCCATCTTCGTTTCTTCCTTTCCATCTTCCTTTTTTTTTCTTCTATCACAACTTTTTTCTTTTCATCTTCTTAGGGTACAGTTGGGGACAGTGCAGAGAGGGAAGAATGGTGTAAACGCTTTTTGTTCTCCAACACCTCTACCCCACCCCAACTCTGCCACCACTACCTCATGATGCCAATAGGAAGTTTATTTTATTCTTTTTTATTGCATTGGTTAAATAAAAATGTGTGATTTATGGGGGCCGGAAAGATAGCCCGGCAGGTAG
The DNA here is from genome assembly GCA_021461705.1 of Cryptotis parvus. Lineage (NCBI taxonomy): Eukaryota > Metazoa > Chordata > Mammalia > Eulipotyphla > Soricidae > Cryptotis > Cryptotis parvus. The sequence goes on along the minus strand of JAJIBD010032053.1, from coordinate 2,230 downwards.
GGCGTTTGCCTTGCATGCGGCCCGTGCCAACCCGGGTTCGATCCCCAGCATCCCATATGGTCCCCGAGCACCGCCAGGAGTAATTCCTGAGTGCAGAGCCAGGAGAAACCCCTGAGCATTGCTGGGTGTGACCCAAAAAAGCAAAAAAAAAATTGTGTGATTTAATTATGCTTCTCATTAAAGTTTTTACCTGTTTTGGTAGTCACAATATGTCCATCAGATAGGCATTATTATTATCAGCAATAAAGTCCTCAGGGGGCTACTTCCAGCATTACTCCACCAACAGAACCTCTGCTTCAATACTCTAGCCAAGAATGCAGTGATTCTGGGGCCCTGCACTACCAGGGACTACTAAGTGGTGCTAGAAGTTGAAGCTAGGTTGAACATAACTAGGGCATGCACCATGACCCCTGCCCTCTCTCCCCATTTTCCTATTACTGCCATTGGATAGTGAGATTGGATACAGGGGTTGCCCTCGGGTCCAGCTGATTATAAATGTTGGCTCCAAACCATGAGTCCACTTAGTTGTTTTTTTTTTTACATTTTCCTATAGCATGCAAGAAAGCTACTATGTCATTCTGAAGTGTTTCTTAATTTGTGAGAAAAATCTGTGCTTAGGGAGATGTACAAGTTTTGAGAATTGACTTATGTGATTTCATATTTTTTAAGATTTATCTCAGATGCCCAAATATTTCTGGAAAGTTCTGGCCACCAAAATTTACCACTCTCCAACTTATATAATAGCTTTTAACCCTTGAGGTACTTCTCTTTGCTTTATTTTGTTTGAATTAAAATTTTAATTTATTATTTTGGTTTTAAATGCTTTATCTGCTTGTCTCATAACACATCATTCACTGTCACTGTATCACTGTCTTCCCGTTGTTCATCGATTTGCTCCAACGGGCACCAGTAACATCTCCATCCGTCCTGTCACAAGCAAGTGTAGCCCAAGGCCATCTGTTTGCTCCAGGGATAGGAAGAGCTTCAAACAATTATTCAGGTTATGGAATTGAGGTCCATAATTGTTACTAGTTTTGGCATGTCAAATAAAATACAGGTAGCTTGCCAGGCCCTGCCGTGTAGGTGGTATACTCTCAGTAGAAGGCCCTCATCTCGAGGCATTATTGATGAAACTTAAAGGGGAAGGATCAGGTTTTCTCTTTGGTGGAGCTCATTATAACACATCATTGTAATTGTGAATTCCTGGAGGACAGGTGTAGAGGACGCCTCTTCGGGGTCCCCAACAGTGCCGGCAGTTCCCTTCTACCTCCAAAGCCGGTGGAGAATGGATGAAGACTCAGGAATCCGATGCAGTTTTAAAAAGGACTTTAATATCACAGGTTCCAATATACAATCCAAGAGCAGGAAAACCTCCGGACTCTGGGTTCCCAGCTAGGCCCCAGCCAGGTGTAGGCCAAGATAACTGCCAACACGTGTTGAGGCCCAATAGAGAATGAGAGGACGGAGAAGCAAAACGCCAAGGGAAGCCGAAATGGCAAAAGGAGGGGAAAAATAGAGCTTCTTTCTTCTTGCAGCTTATTTTATAGCTCGAAATCCGCCCAAACTCCCCAGCCCGGCTATCTAAAGATGAAAACAGGAAAATAGCTCTATAGAAATATAGCAACTTCAGGGGACTTCTGGCTGTTTACAAGGACCCAGAGCTAATTCAAAGCCTCCTAGCAGAGCTGGGAGGAGCTGTAAACAAAATGTAACTTCCCTGGCAGGGAGGGTCAAATGCCATCAGGTAATTTCTCCCAGCACCTCACCTAATGTCTTTTTATATGTTAATGTCTTGAGCCAAGATCTGCCTGGAAAATCCTTTATAGGGTAGAGAGGGGGTTTCTGGGATGGCATGTCTCTGTACAAAAGACTAACACTAATGCCAGTTGAATATTTCTCCAAGCCTTCACAAGTCTCGTTCACTTCACGGTAGTTTTGTATTTTAGTTGCCTTTGAGTTATCAGGGGAGCCATGCTTGCTTGCTTGGAGGCAAACAGCATTTCTCTCTGGTCTAATTACTTAGAGATCAACGTGGCCAGGCAAATATGCTGGTAAGATCTAGCTAGTCCCACGATGATTGTGGTAGCATGGGAGAATATTTATACCAGCTAGTACAGAATACATGGTCAGATAAACTTCCACATTTAGACTACCCCCTTATCTACGAAGTGATTTGCAGGAGGCAATTCCAGAGCAGATGCAGAGGCTCTTAGAGGAGTCCTGCAACAGA
>JAJIBD010032052.1:0-11151 GCA_021461705.1 Cryptotis parvus | reverse complement strand
ATTGAAGAACAAAAGATAATACAAAATCTCTGAAGAAATAGACCTACTCAGTTATTTTGTTTAGAATAAAAGTGACACTGTTCTACAAAGTGAAAACAAGACTTTTCAATAAATGAGACTAGCCTAGTGTATATGCGACATATAATGAATTGAATTCCCTTAGCTCACTCTATTAACAGACTCTAATTTCAGGTGAATTGTAAATATAAACATAAATATGGAAAGCTCATATATGAAAAATTATCATTATGGGTTTAAAAGGTCACAGTTTTAAAAAACTGACCTTAAGAGAAATGTTTAATCGCATTGCAAATATTAATTGAGACTTTCAAAAACAAAAGATAAAATTTAAAAGACAACCTTGAGTAAATTGAAAGTACTTACCATAAATTGTACAACATAAGACATAGCCACAATAGAGAACTACAACAAGTAGGATAAATTAGGCAACTTACTAACAAAAAAGGGCACTTGAAAAGAAGTGAATCAGCTTAATAGTTAATAAGAAAATCCAAACCCAATCAGTTGCAGGTAATCTTTATATACCTTGTGACTGTGTAGTCTTAACGTGATAGCTGGGCTTCATTACATGCTAGTTGAATCCAACAGTAAGGATGCAATAGGGAAGGCTGAGTTGCCAGTAATTTTAGAAATGACACTGCAATGACCCTTTGACCACTTGCTTTAGTGGAGACAGTCACAGGACTAACTAGGATTTATGGAAGGGGAATTCAACTCTACTTCTCAGTGAGGGGCTCAGAATCTTTAACTCGGTTAAAGATCTTATTTATAAAATAAATCTTATAAAATAAATCTTTTAGATCTTATTTATAAAAATAAGATCTAAAATAAACTTGTAGCTAGTTGTGGGAAGGAATAAGTTGAGGGAGGTGAGAAGTGAAAAGGAATCTCTTAACCTGTTTCTTAATAAAGCTTCTATTTTAGATCTTATTTTATAAATTATTAACCTCCTATACTGAAGAAAAGGACCTTCCATTTCCTTGCGATTCTTTGTTTTATCTGTACCTTATCTCAGGCATTTTTAACTTTCAATTTTAAATTATTGATATGTCTTATCCTCTCTACAATTTAAATAGCATTATTCTAGTTGCAGTAGAAATAAAATAATATTGAAGAATAAGTAATCAAGATTCATGATAATAAGTTCTTAAGAACTTATAAAAACTTATATGTATAAACACACTGCTTTATACATATGAGTTGAAGAGTAAAAAGATTATTGAGGAAAATTGGGATTTTAAAAAAACAGAATTTATGATAGGCCCAAACTTATACTTCTGAGAGTGTATGTCTTACTGCTTCCTTCCTTTACTCTTTATCATAATCTGTCAATGCAGATAAGAAAATAATACTAAGTAATACTTTTATATATTTTTCCAGTCTCACCTGAAAGTGGAAAAACATCCTACAATTTATAAAGAAAACAATACAAAGACGCAAACAACTGAACTTTACTATATGCCGGGCTCAGCTGAGAGAGAAAGTTTCATAATCCTAACAACCCAAGAGGTTTTGGAGAAAAGTGAAAATAACTAAGGGAAGAAAATTAACAAAGGCAACAGAAAAAAAAGCCTCCTATAGAACAGGCTAGGCAGTTACATGAATTCTGAAATACTGACATACGTTGATTACATGGTGACAGAAGCTGTAGAAGCTAAGAAAATACACAGGAAATGCCTTTTTTTTTTTTTCAAAATTTTGAAGGTCATCTTTCTTCTAAATTACAATCTACGCTTCTGTACTTAAGAGTAATACAGTCTGTCTCATGAATTCTTATTTTGGAAAATAAAATCATAGATTTTCTACATTTTTAGAGCCTAAGGACCTCAAATTATCTTATTTTGGTTTTCAAGAGAACATTAATTAAATCAATTGACCACCCATACAGGTAAAGGAAACCTAAAATATAGTTGTAAAAATATTGCACCCTCACTAGAAGCAATAAATCCACTTTTATAATTAGAGAAAAATTAAACAAATTCATGATGCTTTATATAACAACCAAAAGGTATTAAACAAATAGTAAATCATATAATTTATCACTGTTGACTTTTTTCACAGAATAATGTGTTACCTAACACCAGAGAACAAGTAGTCCACTTTAAAAGATAGTTAAATATTTAGAGAATAAGAACAGTAGTTATTGTTAAAACAGAACAGGAAACTCTTTGCTAAAAAAATAATAAAAGAAAAAAGTAGATAAAGTGACCAGAAGCAGGAATTCATTGTGGACTATAAAATAAAATTTAGTTAGCAGTGTTCATAATTGAGGCCAATAATCTAGGGAGAATTTAGAAATGTTAGTAAAGAACATTCCAGATTTAAGAATATGGAAAATTAGTAGCAGAACACAAGGAAGGCCATGAAGACAAGAATGCTTCTCATACTTGATCCAAATAGCAGAAAGTGAGTGCTAGTGGAGCTATGTATTGGAATGTTTGGGACAATAAAATGTAAAGGTAACATAGACCAAGACTATAACTCTTGGGGATGCCATTCGTGCTGAATTTCAGGTTTAGTGCAATAAACAACTAAGCCATCTTAGTAGATAACTGTTAGAATATTTAATGAAATAAGGAACTTGGGTTTTAGCATAGGTATATTCTTCCTAAAACTCATTTGAAATGAACTCTTCCTACTTGTTTGCCATAAATTCAGCCTGATTTTCCCATAGAGAGATTATTATTTTAGACATGAAGCAAAGGTCAGCGCTTGGGTGCGTATTTGTATCCATGAAAATTATGATGTGCGTAGGTGTTTTGATTTCCAAAGTCAGGTCAATAGTTGTTTAGAGCTTCGTGGGGGCTACAACATCCATGCAAGCTGTTCATTTCAGTCCTAAAAAGTTAGGCAAAGTAGGCAAATTTACTGGAAAATATTAATCTGCTAAATTGAAATAAAAATAGCAATGAATTATTTGTGGAAATCAGCCACAGTTTGAAAAAAAGTATAAATAAACTTTTAATGATTATTTAAATTCATAAAGGTCAAAGATTGTCTTTGTATAGGTGCATGTGTATGTATGTGGATGTATCTCTCTTTTACATAGGGTGACGGTGTGTGCTGTGGTGGGAGGCGGCCAGAAGGGAGATTAAGCATGAGTCAAACCAGGTAATCAAATTGCTTGTTTAGTTCACTGAAAAAGTTCATGCACCAAGTTTAAAATAAAATATTTACTAACTCATTTCTTTAAAAGCTACCATAAGTTTCCCTAATGAAAAGAATTAGCACAAGTATTATTTCATTAGTTCTAACAGCTTGTCATTCTGTCACAGAAATAAATTTGATTCATCTCCCTGATATATTTATCACAAACTATGGGAATTTCTATCCACCGCCTCTTACCTTCTAGGTACTTAAAAATTGATTTCCAACTCATAATAAATCTAGTGAAATTTCTTAATGAAAAAATTTCATCAAGTACTTTCATTCTCATAAATGTGCTTTGAAAACACTTTATTAATTTTTTGTAAGTCATTAGGTTAATAAATTACTTTTGGATATACCCCACTAATGAAGTAAAATAATTTTAAATATAATTTTTTCAAAATGACTCAGAGCTTCAGGAAGTATTAATAAAGTCTTTACTTCCTAAGTATCTAAACCAAAAAGTAAGTCTGATCTTTGCTGTTTTGGTATTAGTAAAACAAATTTCAAGTCTATAATGGACTTCTTGAAAAGTAATGACATAATAGCATGTAGACAAAGTTTTTTTCTTTGATTTTAATTTAAATAAGGTTATGTCTAACACTATAAATACCACAGAACAACTATTAGATGCAATACTATTTAGACCACAATGAGAGAAGATACTGAAATTTAGACTTAAATTTTCTACTTTGGGAGAAGTGAAGAGTTGTAGTGTATCACATATGATGAAGAGTGCATATATTTCATAGTTCTCCTGTTGTTACTTTTAAAACAGTCCAAGAAACACTTAGCATAACCACTTTGTCGTTATTGTTGAGCAGGATTAACAAATACATGAGAAATGCCTTCAGCAAACCATACACAATTATTTCTTCACCTTTTCAACCCAAATCAGTGCACATGCACTATCTAAGAACAAAGCACTGAACTATAGGTTATGAGAGCTTTATTCTTTGTATATGTAAAATTTTTCAAACTCTTAAAGTTAATCCTGTTTGGTTGTTTGCTTCCTTAGTTTCTAATTACTGGTTTGGTTGGATGTTAATGGGTGACAAAATTACAGTCAGAAAACAGCAATTTTTCAAAAATTTACCACCATCAAACCCAAAAGGGCAGAAAAGAAAGAGGACATATGGAGACAAAATAATGTAAGAAAAATAGGAAAGAAGGGAATGTACAAGAAATAAAAAATAAAGAGAAAATGGAAAATGGGAAGAAAAGGAACAGAAAGGAGAATAAAGGAATGATAATAGTCCCAATAGAGACGTACTATTTAGAGAAAAAGAATTTATAAATGCTTTTTTGATCCCCCAAAGTAAATTAAAGGCAGTACTCTATGACAAAAATACAAAGCAGACTAAAATTTAAGGGTATTTATACTCTAAAAGAGAATAAATTGCATTCAACATTATGCGTGAAACAAAAGCATTATGTTGGAAATAAATTGTCTTTAAGAATGAGTAAATACCACTGGGATTATCGGGTTTCTTTGCTACTAAACAGCAACATCCTTAAAGACTTTAAATATTTATGTATAAATTATGAGCCACCTCTATTTATATGTTGGTACAGACCCATACATAATGAATAACTAATATCTTCTGTAGATTTTATGACAGTTGACCCATTTAATCTCTCTCTTCCTGGGTAATTTCTGTCCCACAAAGTTTGAGTTGGACACTTTTAAGTCAATTTCAGCCACAATTAAAAAATTGTGATATGGGGCCAGAGCGATAGTCCAGCGGGTAGGGCGCTTGCTCGCACGTGGTCGGCCCATGCCGGCTCAGGTTCGATCCTCCGGCATCCCATATGGTCCCCCGAGCACCGCCAGGAGTAAACTCTGAGTGCAGAGCCAGGAGAAATTGTGAACACTGCCAGGCGTGACTCAAAAAGGAAAAAAAAATTGTGATCGAAATATATTAAAACTTTAGTCTCTTCATCTTCTGATTCTCTGATGGGTTACCCATAGAATGGAACCAATGAACAATAAGCAGTACATTTGTAGCTAACATGTAAAGTCACCTGAGATTTTATTATTGTGTATTTATTTATTTAGGAGGTTTCCTATTTTACAACAGAATTAAGGCAATATTTTATGTAATTTTTATAGGGGCTACTTTGTGACTCTCAGATTGCATAGTGCGGACTTTGAGGGATTGGGTAACATGTGTTTACGAGATTAAACTCAGAACAATGCACATGCCATGAACTCTCTCGCTTAACCTCATCTCAGATCCTAAAAGTATTTTTTACAGCAGGAAATCTAGCTCTTCTCACTAGTATACTATTTATATAACTTAAAAATTTAGATAGAGATGCAACTCAAAACAATAGTGAGGTATCATCTCACATCACAGAGACTATCACATATCCAAAAGAACAACCAGTGCTGTCGTGATGGTGGAGAAAGTGACTCTCACTCACTGCTGGTGGGAGGTGCCGATCAGTTCAACCCTTTAGAAAACACTATGGATTTCCCAAAAATTAGATATTAATTTCCATTTGACCCAGCACTATTAACTCCTGGAATATACCTCTGGAGACCCAAAAAAACACATATAGTAGAAACACTATTTGCACTTCGATATTCATCACAATATTATTCACATAGCCAGAATCTAGAAAAACCTGAATGCTTGAGAACAGAAGACTTGTTAAAATAGCTTTGGTAGACCTACACAATGGAACACTATGCAGTTGTGAGAAAAGACTTTACCTGTAAATGGATGGACGTGGATATTACTATGCTGAGTGAAATTAGTCAGAAGGAAAATGTCAGATATAAATGATTGCATTTATTAGTGGATATAAATATATACCAGTTATGTTATAATGTTACCATTATGTTATAATGTTACCATTATGGGAAATGGTACACATAGCACTTAACATACACAAAGACTTGCATGATAAAGCTAAAATGTCTGTAAGACAAGCCACATATGTGAGAGAAGAGATAGAATGAGAGAGAGAAAGGAAAAGGTAAGGTGCCTGCTATAGAGGCAGGCTGGTAGGTGGGAGGGAATGTAGGGACGGTGGTGGGAATGGGGCACTGGTGGAGGGACAGGTGCTGGAACACTGTATGAATGAAATTCAATTTGGAAAACATCTTTGTAATTAATTGTATATCTGGCAGTGGTATAATAAAAAAAGCTTAAAACAAATTTAGGTAAAGGCAAGGTGTTGCTTGAACTTACTAAAAACTTTATCAGATATGGTAAGAGAACCAACAAAGCTAGAACTACAGTCATAAGACTCTTCCGGAGAGAAAGAAAAGGACCAATGGAAACAAACTCTGAGTACTGCCAACAGAGCAGTGAATAGCTGCAAAAGGGAGAAGAAAAGAAGTTGAGAATTATTAATAGTCATGTTGTATGTGTGTGTGCATGTGTGATATAATAGAATTACAAATATAAACAACAATATGTAACTGCGGTAAACCAAATAACCCTCACAAAAATAATAGAGTCTCTGGCACTTCATATGGTCCCCTGCCACCTGCAGTGATCCCGCATGCAGATTCAGAGTAAGTCCTGGGAACAGCTGCTGTGGCCCAACAATTTACGGGCGTGGGAGACTTACTTTCAGCTCCATAGCAGTTCATTTATGCAATTTTAAAATTATAATCAGAGGAAAATGTTACTCCAAAGTGAGGACAATTTCTTGTTAATTTATATATATACTACAGATATTTATGTATAGATATGAGTATCAAACTCGTGGAGTGTGCGTATATGTGTGTGTGTGTGTGTGTGTGTTCTATGTGATCATACCTAAGCATCACAGACATCACAAGTGCAGGTGCTTTTCTCTGAGTTCCATCCTGGCTCCTCCCACATAAGGAATTACTTTATTGATTTGAAGTTACTGTGCTTCTACAATCGCTAAAAATTATCATAATCTTTAAACCTATTCCAATAAAATAGACTTTGTAAAGGTCTTAAATTTTCAGATCTTTCTAGCTGCAAATGGAAAGATTTATAAATTGCACAAACCTCAGTAATTTTACAATAATAAGATTTTTACTGGTGTTCCCAAAACATTAAAAGGGATTAAAGTTTAAAGTTAATTAAAATGCATCTGAAGGCGCTCTAGAGCTCAAAGAATGGAATGTACAATCACGCCTCCTTAGACAAAAGCTTACTTATCCAGTAAAGTATAACTAGAAACGTATTTTGATACATAATTTTTCAAACCACGTTTTGGCTTGCAAAAAATTTATTTTGGTTGTATATAGTATAGAAGAAAAGCATAAATGATATTCCAGTAATTATCATTTAATTTCTTTCTGGCATTTTCTGAAATGTGTATCTGTGATACTTAAGAACATTTTCTAATTTTGTAAATGATCGACATGACTCAATAAAATATAAAGCAAAATAATCTTGAACACCTCAATGGCAATATTTTTAAAATATTTCTTGAGCTGGAACAATTAGATGTTTGAATTTTACTTGAATGCTAATGTATGAACATATTTCTCCCATTTCACAGCTCCATCTCTATATATAAACTATTTAAGTCACAGTATAATTATGGAATATGTTAGTAGAAGGAAAAGCAAAGTGTTTTATCAATGCCTGTAAGCATCATTTACATAAGCATCTGTTACAGATTTGGTTTGACTTTTATTTCTAGAGTCTTTAAACCTGTGGGTCACACACACAAGTGTTTTTATAATATAGAGTCATAGAACTAGATCTTTTCAATTCTTTTGTTTTAGTATGCTTTTGGGGTATGCTTATACTTGAGGATATTAATATAAACACCCTTCTGAATCTCGATCTTTTATTTGGTAAATTTTACAAAATTGTTTTTTCTCTCTATATTTGTTGATGCTGTTTTTCTTTTTAATATACATTTAATCTTGCAACCCATGTTTAAACACAAGGCCTTAACAATTGGTGCTTTGGCAATAAAGTTTCCTTTCTTGAAAAATAGAAGTATATACTAGAATCTAAATTAGATATGGCAGGCCCTGTGGAAAAAAAAACCAGGAATTACCCTCTTAAGTAGGATTGGTCTTATCCATCCATCAATTAAAAGAAAATAAGATAATTATTTGCATCTCATAATTTCCTTCAAAGATAATAAGTACATTGAACCCTGAGATTACAAGGAAAAAGGATAAAGACACTGTATGCTTATGTTATTATTGTTTAGTAATAAAGAATAAACTTCAAAAGATTATTTCAGAGTTTGATTCCAAAAAATGTTGACCCAGCTCAGTTTTATCCATCACACCCAGCGGAGAATTGTAGATATAAAATACATCCATCCAGGTCCAATTTTTTGTCAACACATCTAGTGGCACAGAGAAAACCTTAGAATATTTAGAACTGATATTTTCATCTTCATTTCCTTCCATCTTCTACTTCTTCCTTTCCATCTTCTTTCCTTTCCATCTCATTTCTTCTATCACAACTTTTTCTTTTCATCTTCTTAGGTACAGATGGGGAGCAGCAGAGAGGGGAAGAATGGTGTAAACGCTTGTTCTCCAATTACCCCACCCCCAACTCTGCCACCACTACCTCATGATGCCAATAGGAAAGTTTATTTTATTCTTTTTATTACTTGGTTAAATAAAAATGTGTGATTTATGGGCCGGAAAGATAGGCCCGGCAGGTAGGGTGTTTGCCTTATGCGTCGCCCAGGCTAACCCGGGTTCGATCCCCGCATCCCATATGGTCCTCGAGCACCGTCAGGAGTAATTCCTGAGTGCAGAGCCAGGAGAAACTCTGAGCATTGCTGGGTGTGACCCAAAAAGCAAAAAAAATTGTGTGATTTAATTATGTTTCTCATTAAAGTTTTTACCTGTTTTGGTAGTCACAATATGTCCATCAATAGGCATTATTATTATCAAGTACAAAGTCCCCAGGGATACTCATTACTCCACCAACAGAACCTCTGCTTCAATACTCTAGCCAAGAATGCAGTGGATTCTGGGGCCCTGCAATTACCAGGGACTACTAAGTGGTGCTAGAAGTTGAAGCTAGGTTGAACACATTATTATTAACTAGGGCATGCACTACGACCTCGCCCTCTCTCCCCATTTTCCTATTACTGCCATTGATAGTGAGATTGGATACAGGGTTGTCCCCCGGGTCCAGCTGATTATGTAAATGTTGGTCTCCAAACCATGAGTCCACTTAGTTGTTTTTTTTTTACATTTTCCTATAGTGCATGCAAGAAAGCTACTTTGCGTCATTCTGAAGTGTTTTTAATTTGTGAGAAAAATCTGTGCTTAGGGAGATGTACAATTTTTGAGAATTGACTTGGCGTGATTTCATATATTTTTAAGATTTATCTCAGATGCCCAAATATTTCTGGAAAGTTCCGGCCACCAAAATTTACCTTAACTTATATAATAGCTTTTAACCCTTTGAGATACTTCTCTTGCTTTAATTTTGTTTGAATTGCTAAAATTTTAATTTATTATTTTGGTTTTAAATGCTTTATCTGCTTGTCTCATAACACATCATTCACTGTCACTGTATTTCAATGTCTTCCCGTTGTTCATCGATTTGCTCCAACGGGCACTGTGTAACATTCCATCCGTCCTGTCACAAGTGTAGCCTAAGGCCATCTGTTTGCTCCAGGGATAGGAAGAGCTTCAACAATTATTCAGGTTATGGAATTGAGGTCCATAATTGAGCACAGTTTTGGGCATGTCAAATAAAATACAGGGGTAGCTTGCCAGGCCCTGTCAGTAGTGTACTCAGTAGAAGGCCCCATCTCGAGAGCATTATTGATGAAACTTAAAGGGAAGGATCAGGTTTTCTTGGTGGAGCTCATTATATACACATCATTGTAATTGTGGAATTCCTGGAGGACAGGTGTAGGACGTCTTCGGTCCCTAACAGTGCCGGCAGTTCCCTTTCTACCTCTCCAAAGCCGGAGAATGGATGAAGACTCAGGGAACTGGGCAAGTTTTAAAAGGACTTTAATATCACAGGTTCCAATATACAATCCAAGAGCAGGGAAACCTCCGGACTCTGGGTTCAGCTAGGCTCCCCAGCCAGGTGTAGGCTAAGATAACTGCCAACACGTGTTGAGGCCTAATAGAGAATGAGAGACGGAGAAGCAAAACGCAAGGAAGCCGAAATGGCAAAAAGGAGGGAAAAAAATAGAGCTCTTTCTTCTTGCAGCTTATTTTATAGCTCGAACCGCCTAAACTCCCAGCCCGCTTTATCTAAAGATGAAAACAGGAAAATAGCTCTATAGAAATATAGCAACTTCAGGAGACTTTGGCTGTTTACAAGGAGCTAATCCAAAGCCTTAGCAGAGCCGGGGAGGAGCTGTAAACAAATGTAACTTCCCTGGCAGGGAGGGTCAAATGCCATCAGGTAATTTCTCCCAGCACCCTCACCTAATGTCTTCTTTTATATACAATGTCTTGAGCCAAGATCTGCCTGGAAAATCCTTGATAGGGTAGAAGGGGGCTTCTGGGGGCGGCATGTCTCTGTACCAAAGACTATCACTAATGCCAGTTGAATATTTCTCCAAGCCTTCACAAGTCTCTCTTACTACACGGTAGTTTTGTATTTTAGTTGCCTTTGAGTTATCAGGGAGCCAAGCTTGCTTGCTTGGAGGCAAACAGCATTTCTCTGGTCTAATTACTTAGAGATCTAACGTGGCCAGGCAAATATGCTGGTAAGATCCAGCTAGTCCCACGATGATTGTGGTAGCATGGGAGAATATTTATACCAGCTAGTACAGAATACATGGTCAGATAAACTGCCATATTTAGATACCCCTTATTTCACGTAAGTGATTTGCAGGAGGCACTAGAGCAGATGCAGAGGTTCTTAGAGGTGCGTCCTGCAAACAGACAGGTATTGATCATGATTGAAGACCAGACTTTAGTACTGGTTTAATTCTTATTGGAATTTTAATATGATTCTTGGACTTCAGTTCTTATAAAAATGTTTCAAAATGAAACAGTTTTGAGAGTGGCATACCAAAACAGTGTTTGTTTTT
>JAJIBD010032051.1:0-20468 GCA_021461705.1 Cryptotis parvus | reverse complement strand
GATTCTTGAGGACATTCAGGATAACCTCTTTAAGGTAAATCTTTTTTAAAAGTTGACTTAAAATACTTGAAGGAGAACCGGAGAGATAAGACAGCATTTTTGGACATTTGATTTGCAGACTTTGAGCGCCAGAACCAGGAGTAAACCCTGGGCACAACTGGATGTGGCACAAAGAACCAAACAAATAAAAGTGAAAAAAAACAAAAACTTGAAGAGTTGTTAAATGTATGATGCACAGTTTAAGATGAATTAGTGACATGGCATAAATATATATGTACATATTATGATACCAATATCCAAGGTCAAGTGAAACATATATCAGGAGGTCTTGTCAAAGGTGGAAATTATCACAAACGTGTGGGAGTCAGGAGGTTAGGTAAGACAGAAAATGGAACAGTGTGCTAACAATTGTCGAGAGTACTAATGCCAACCTAGAACTGAGCATTAAATAGAGGCAAAAGGATACACATGACAACCTTTTAATGTATTATCTGTAATCCATAGTCTGAGGGGAAGGAAAGAGAAAGAGATAGAGAGAAAGGGAAAGAAATAAAGAACCTGCCATGGAGGTGGGCTGGGGGAGGGGGAGGGGACCGGGGACACTGGTGGTGGGAGATGGGCACTGGTGGAGGGACGGGTGCTGGAACACTGTATGACCAAAACCCAAATATGAACTTTTTAATTGTATATATTTTTATTTGTATATCTCACTGTGGTATAATAAAATACTTAAAAAAAAGGTATCGAAGAAATAGCTAAAAGGACAAAGAACCTCCGGCTCCGGGCACATCTCTTTGACTCCACCGTTCTCCTGCATTAACATACGCCTCAGAGACCTGGGCCCTATGAAAGCAGGATGAGAATGCTATTCGGGTCTCCCAGAGAGGAATTGAAAGAGCTATGCTTGGAATATCACAAAAAAATTTAAAAAAATAAATAAACGAGGCAATTATCATATGTGTTTGGCAATAGTATGTTGTCATCTAAATAATTTAAACAACTGATTAGCAACACATACATGCACATATATATCTGGGGGTGGGGGCATACCTAGTGGTACTTGTATCACTCCTAACTCCTCTGTATTCAGGGATCAGTCCTGGAGATGCTCAGGGGAATGTACGTGGAGCCAGAATCAAACCTCAGTAGGCTACGTGCGAGGCAAATGCCTTACCTGCAATACTATTTCGCCATCCCTTATCAATATATATTTAACACTATCGTAAGTATATTGGCAATAGTGGGAGAAGTGTGTGTGTGTGTGTGTATGTATGTATGTCTTATGTGAGTAGGAAGCCAAATGATAAACTACAAGGTAGCCAAGTTATGGTTATATAGTACACTTTATTATGAAAAAGAAGAGTAATAAAATATATTAAAATAAGTAAAGACTATTTATCTCTAGAGACCCAATATGGCAGTAACACACTGTTAATCTTATAGGAACTCTTTTACTGTTGCTGTTTTCAACCACAGGTACTAATTTGATGAAATAGAAATTAAATTTAGGGGTCAGAGCGAGTATTTGCCTTGCATATGGCCAACCCAGATTCAATCCCCAGCATCCCATATGGTCCCCTTTAGCACCATCAGTAGTAATCCCTGAGTCAGAGCCAGGAATAACCCTGAGCCATGAAAGGTGTGTCCCAAAAGGCCAAACAAGTTAATTAATTAATTAAATTTAAAAATATTAAAAAGAGACAGTCAAGATTGTAGATACAGTATATATTCTATTCTACCAGTCTCCTAGGCCCACGGTAGCTAAAAGTAAATAATCTGCAGAGAGAGAAAAAATTCACTCAGGGTAATTCCCAAGCCAGAGTAACCTTTCTACCACTCATTACAATCTTTATTGTTCTATCCTGGGTCTCACCTTCTATGAGTAAGTCAGATATTGCTTATCTGACAAGGAACTAGCTCTCAAATTTCTACTGCCATTTGCCTACATAAAACAGCAGTGCTGAAAATGTGAAGATATAATCTCCTCAAGCAAAGAATAATCTTTGATACGGCATGACTAATGCTTTTCAAGTCAGAGATTTTTTTTTTTTGTTTTTTGGGTCACACCCTAGTGACACTAAGGGGTTACTCTTGGCTCTATACTCAGGACTTACTCCTGAAAGTGCTTGGGGACCATATGAGATTGCGGGGGATCGGAACCCAGGTTGGCCCTGTGCAAGGCAAATGCCCTCCCTGTGCTATTGTTCGAGCCCTCAGGTCAGAGATTAATTTTTGTAAGGACCATTGTTTATATAAAATATGTTGGCATACTCTGGAACACAGTAAGAAAGTGGTTTATATGGAAATTCCATAGACTTTAACCTATGTAGGCTATAGCTACAAAATAAGAACAAAAAATTAATCAAAAAAAATGATTCGATTAACATAGAGAAGCAAATGATCGTAATCAGAATAAGATGCTTGTTCAAGAAAGTCATTTAACACTCAAATAGCTTTATTCTATTTTACTCTCCTTTGAAAGACAACCCATAAGACTGAGCATTGTGGCTTATAAAAATGAAAGGAGTCATTATTGGGGCCAGAGTGATAGTCCAGCAGGTAGGGCGTTTGCCTTCACGTGGCTGGCCCATGCCAGCCCGGGTCTAACCCGGCATCCCATATGGTCCCCGAGCACTGCCAGGAAGTAATTCCTGAGTGCAGAGCCAGGGAGAAACCCCTGAGCATCGCCGGGTGTGACCCAAAAAAGCAAAAAAAAAAAAAAAAAAAAAGAAAAAAAAAATAAGGAGTCATTATTTACTACTATCAGGGAAAGAGAATGCATATTCCTTTCATGCTACCTTCATGCATACCACAGAAAGTTGAAAATATGGATTTTAAAAAGATAAAATTATGACAATTCTTTTTTTAAGTAGAAGGGGGGCATTGAAAGGAGGAATCAGTTGAATGACATAAGGCAGAAAAAATCATCTAGATTGGCAAAGAGACCACTCACATATATCAGTATACATACCTGAGAGAGAGAGAGAGATCGTAAACAAATAATGACAAAGAGATGCAGTCAAAGTATGCACGGGGAAATACCAAGTGTGAAAGACAGAGAAACATACTCAAGGATCTGAGAGAAGAGAAACCACATAGAGTCTCAGAGAGGAGAAGACAAGAGACACTGAGAGAGATGCACAGTGGGAGCTATGCGGATGCTGAGATAGTGAGGAGAAAGCTGGCAATACTGGAAACCCAGAGACCAGCACAGCAACTGTTATCTGCAGTCAAGTTAGAAGAAGCAAAGTAAGTGAATATGTTTGGTTACCACATCTATTGTTTTACTACATTTTAATCATGATAATCTTATATAATCAAAAGCATTCTCTACACTTGGCACATTGGGATAAAGTTCAAGTCAAAGTTCACATACCAATTGGCAAAGAGAGAATCTCGAATCCACGGAAAGGTAAGGACTATGGGAGTAGGGACTGTTGCCTGTTGGGTTCTCTGTTGTCCCCTATTGCCTAGGACAGTGCCAGGGGTGTAAGACAGGTCCACAACTTTTCTGTGGAAGGAAGGGAGAGAGAGGAGGCAATCTGAAGAAGAAAGATAAGAGGAAGAGACAGAATAAGGGGAGAAGGTTGAAAATCAGATTGCAAAAGGTACCCACAGCCAAGCTAGAGCGATAGTACAGAGGATAAGTCAATTTTTTTTTGCCCACAGTTGGGCCTGGTTCAATCCTTAGCACATCATGTGGTCCCTTGAGCACCCCCAGAGGTCATTCCTGAGTCAGGAATTGCTCCAGAGCACCACCACTTGTGTGCCTTGCTCAAGCCCTAAGCTCCACTTCAAGCCTTATCCCAAGACTTCATCATCCAATAAACAATCCAAAGAGTTTCTAATTCAGGCATAATGGCTTAAATATTTGTATATCCAGTCATTCAGAATCCCATTCAAAATGTAAAAGAGTATTTTCTGAATAGGACAAAGCTTTTCATCTAGAGATGAAACCCAGCTTCTTGAGTTTCAATGAAGCGCCTTCAACCATCAGACATCAACCTGAGAAGATGAGACCAATAAAGGAGTGACTGCAACTTGAACCCAAGCTCTTTCTGCAGAACCTTCTTTGGGGACTGTTTCCCAGCACTGGTAGCAAAGTCAGGGGTTGAACTACAGTTACCTCCTCTCAGGTCACAGATTAATTTGTTCTCTGCTGAAATACAGGCTTCTAACAATGCCCTCTCAGAAACAAAGTCCCTTTATTCTAGAAAAAGTGCTTAATCCCACTCAGAAAATCCCTAACATCCAGGACTGAATAGCCTCTTTTATATGGCAATGAAAAGTGAATCTTGGGGACTCAAGTTTAAATGCAGGTAATTTTGTATCAATCTTGATTACTCAGGAAACAAAAGAATATCTGTTGATAAAATGAGAACAGAAAAGAAACAAAAATTCACACTGAAACAGGGGAGCATTCTCTTTTGCCTTCAGCCCCTCATTGCTTAATGCATAGAGCAAAAGAACTGGTCCTAAATCCTTAAGAGGCACCTAAGCATGGAATCAGCTATTTGAATGCTAGCAATTTCTTCTATTCAGATTCTATTTAAGACAGGAGCTGTTTATCCTAAAAAGAATAAAACACACACTGAAAATCACACTTTTCTGCTTCACACCAACACACCTTAGATAAAACTAAGAATCACATACATTTCCACAGTGACTTCCTTCACAGACACTTAGCATTCAGCAGCAGAACAATTTAGGCAGCCAAATGCAAATTGAGGAGCCCACAAACAGGTCAGAGAATCCTAGGGTAGAAATACAGGCACAGAGATAAGCAGCTTCATTGTACAAGAGCAGGAAAGGTGGTGGTAGGAGGAGGAGGGAGAGGTAGGTTGGTGGGGACCCTCTTTGTAGAAAAGACTGAGAAATACAGTTGCCACTGAACAACACAGAATTGGGCCCCAAGTCAATAGAGCTGAAAATATGTATAAAAACTCTTGAGTCCATAGGGGTCTGAAAGACAGTACAGCAGGTAAGATACCTGCTTTTGCACTCAACCAACCTGGGTTCTATCCCTGGGAGCTCATAAGATCTCTCAACCACCACTTGTAGTGATTCCCGAGCAGAGTCAGGAGTATGCCCTGAGCACCATTAGGTGTAGGTTCACAAAAACAAACAACTAAAAAATAATTGACTCCCCTCCAACTTAACTACAAATAATTTTCTGTGGATCAGAAGACTTGCCAATAATATAAACAATCAAGACATATATCTGAATTTTATGTGTATCATGCACACGATTCTTTTTTTGGTGGGGGTGTCACACCCAGTAATGCTCAGAGGTTACTCCTAGCTCTGCACTCAGAAATCACTCCTGGCGGTGCTCAGGGGACCATATGGGATGCTGGGGATCGAAGCCAGGTCAGCTGCCAGCAAGGCAAATATTCTACCCACAGTGCTATCACTCCAGCCCCACGCACACTATTCTTATAGCAAAGTAGGCCAGAGAGCAGGAAATGTCATAGGGATTATTAAGGAAGTCATCAGAAAGTGGCTATAGAATTAAGATAACCCTGAGGTACCAGAGTGGCAGTACAGCACTTGCCTTGCATGCAGCCAACCAGGTTTGATCCCTAGCATTCAAAATATTCCCTGAGCCCAATCAGGAGTGATTCTTGAGTGCAGAGCCAGGGAGTGACCCCTAAGCACTGCTGGGTGTGGCCCAGAAAACCAAAAAAGAAGAAAAAAAGACCATCTGAAATTGAACCTGTGTCTTAATTCCTCAGTCATGTTCAGGCTGCTGACTTTCTACAAAAAGGCTAAATTTGGGGATGTGTATTCTTTTTTTTGCTTTTGGGTCACACCCAGCAATGCTCAGGGTTTTTCCTGGCTCTGCACTCAGGAATTACTCCTGGCGGTGCTCGGGACCATATGGGATGCCGGGGATCGAACCCGGGCCGGCACAGGCCGGGCCGCGTGCAAGGCAAACGCCCTACCCACTGGGCTACCACTCCGCCTCAAGGGGATGTGTATTCTGAGCAGAAATGATAGCATGAATTATTAAAGCTAACAAGCAGGGATAGGGAAAGTAACTCAATAGCCTGGAGTGTATGCTTGATGTGTAGAAGGAGTGGATGTGATCCCTGGCACACATAGTCCCCTCAGGATGCAGGAGTGTGATCAGTGAGATAGGGGTAGTCCCTGAGTACCACTGGGTATAGTCTCAAAACAAAAAATTAAATAGGAAGTGGATAGCAAAATACATTTCTTTTGTATGTGCCTCTACCTATAAAACACAGATAATTAAATATTACAAATTAGTACTAATAAAAAGCCTTAAATGTATGTCTTACGAACATTCCACAAAACTAACAAATTCCTTTGATTCATTAATTGGGGAATTAATTCCACAAGAATTTAGGCACTAATCACTTTTATTTTTAACTTTTAGGCAGAAAAGGCTTTGGCACCTTGCTAACTTTTCTAAATGCTTTCATATCAAGTACAAAAAAGTACTAAATACATCCATGACTTAATGAACACAGGTTTTTTAATAATAGATGAGTTTCCTAACACATAATAAATACACTTAAAATATTTGAAGAAAAAATAATTTAAAAGTCTCCAAATATCTTTAAAACAGGTAGATCTTTGGAAAGAACATGTTTTCAGATCTAGTGAGAAGGAAACTGGTAGTGAAACAAACCAGAACACCTTAACAACAAGGTCTGCATTAATTTGAAAATGTCGTTCTTAGAAAGTTACTATGTGTGAAGAGATCAGCCTCCAAAGCCAAATGTTTTGATGATAAAAACTTTTAGAAGACATGAAGTGGAAGGGAAACATGGTGATAAAACACTGGAATTAGTTAGAAGCTAAGAAAGTGAAAATATGGTAAAAGAACCATTGCTTTAATACATTCGATGGTTCAACTGGAGATCAAAAGAAGTGAAGCGCTAAGTACCTCCGCAGGGAGAAGGGAATGTAAACTATTCAGTCTGCACTCTTTCAGTGCATAATTGGTAAAGTGGAACCAACTTGCAAGTTCCAAAGATCTAGATGAAGTCAGCACCATTTTTGCCCTCCCATCCCCTAGTTCCCACATTAGACTTTCATTCTCCTTGTCTATTGCAGCTTCTTGCATTTTCCAGGGATTCCTGACTGCCCAATGGAAGAAGCATACCCCAATTCACCACCTTCCTTCCCATCACCCTCACCCTACTTTGTTTCCTCAGAATCTTATCATTGTTCACATTGTTCTTCATGTGTCAGTTGATTTATTTCTTTCTCTCCCCACATAACTTGTAAGTTCCATGAGAGAGAGGGTCCCATATCTTCATTGTGTCCTTGTCTTTCAAGTCTACAGCATTACTTGAATGAATGAATGAACGAATGAACAAATTAATGAATGAATGAATGAATGAATGAATGAAAGAGTGAGTGGGTGGAGTGGGTGGATTAGTGAGTGACGAGTGAGTGAAACATATGATCCTACCCCCTAGAATTCAGATCAGTCCTTAATATGGCCAATTGCTAATTGGCTTATATGGAGTTTCTTGACACAAGATGAATTTATAGCAGGAGTCCTCTAGAGGCTCACTGATGCCACCAAATTCCTTGCCTAACAATTATAAATGAAACGTTACTATTAAAAAAGCATAAAACTAGAATCTCAGATCCAGTTGCAGTTTGTATGGTGACAGTGCTTCAGTAATATAGAAAAGCCGGAAAACTGGAAGTGGGGATAAGTTTTTTTTTTTTTATCTCAAAGTGGGAGGGGATAATAACTCCATTGCTCATGATCTCAACAGTTTCCTTTTCATTTTTGGTTATTTATTTACTCACTTATTTGGTTTTTAGTTTATACTTGACTATGTTCAAGGTTTATTCCTGACTCTGCTCAGGGATCATTTCTAGGTGAAGCTCATGGGACCATATGCAATGCTGGGGACTGAACCTGAGACCATGTACAAGGCAAGTGCTTACCCACTGTATTATCTCTCTGGTTCTGCTCCATCACTTTAAAGAGGATCAGTAGCTGTTTGTACCAAAGGAACATTTTTTTTGTACACTGGTGAAGAGATAGATGTTGGAACATTGGATGACTAAAGCTGAATCATGAATAACTTTTTAACTGTGTATTTCATTGTGAATAAAAAAAAACAAAACAAACTAGCAATGGAACATTTGTAACAGACTTTGAAAAGGAAAATAAGGGTGAGGTTGGGTGTGTTAAGGTGAGGGTGTGGGCTAAATGCTTCCAAAGGCACCCTGAGAGTTTCATGCAACTCTCCATGAACACTCCGACATCTGCTTTTAGGGGAGCCTCTGGAATAAATTCTTACTCAAATGGTGAAAATGGGCCTGGATTGATATAGTGAGCATGTGGTTTTGCTTTCTTTCACATAAGGATTAATTTTAAGTGTCCATATGATACCCTGCCACAGTCTTTGAGTCACATATTTGAAAAGTCTCATAACTTTCAAGAGACAGAACATCCCACCTGCTCAAGCTCTTGACTTCCTGACTCTGCTGTCTACTCTTTCAAGGGCAATTGTGTAGATGAAGGAAGGAAGGAAGAAAGCAAGGAAGGAAAACTCCCCTTATGTCCTTGAAATAATAAGATTTTAAAACAGTGTTATCTTTCCTTAATCTTTAGTACTAAGAACTGCTTGTACTATTTTCTACAAAATCAGAATGGGATTAGGCAATATGATGCATCTCTGGTTTAAATAATTACTGTTTTCCTTAGAGGAGAACTATATTTATTTCTCTCCTCTCTTCAATTTACATTCAGGTAAATGTTTCGGAGATCATGTCACAAACAGATTCTTCTCTTCAAAGAAATTCTATTAAAAAAAATTAAAATATTTTCTTAACTAAAAGCAACCAGGAATTCTATTCTCAATTTTTTGGTTCTCTGAAATATTGATATTTCCCTCTATTTAGAAAATTTACAAAGATAAAAAATTGCAAAGGAACACATTTTGTAGTAAATATGACTATCTTCATCAGATGAAATAACAGTTAAAACAGATAAAAGCATGTATCAAATAGATAAATGATTAAAATATTCAGAGAGATACTTTAAATGAGAAATACTGGTTAGGAAGCAAAAGATGTTTGTTTCCAGTCCACAAAATTGCAAAATTCAAATATTGTCCTATTTCAAAACATATGTATTCAATTGTTCAGGAAAAGTATTATTAATTAGGTGAAGAAGGATATTGCACTTCTATATGAGCTGAAGAACAGACAAGTAGATAAAGAAACAGTGGCATATAAGCATAATGGAATACTATTCAGCTATAAGGAAAAGATGGAATTTTGTTGCTACATGGATGGTAACTGGGGGTATCATACTGAGAAAATTGTGACAAAAAATAGAAGGACAAATGCTGAATGGACAAATCTCATGAAAGGAGCAAGGAAACTCAGAAGGAAAAGGACAATATTCAATGAAAATAAATCTTGAGAGTTGGCTTACAGGACTGTTTGCCAAGTGGAGGGATGACAGACCAAGAGACAGGTGGTGGAGAGTAGCTGATATTCTGACAGTGGGTATGACGTAGCAATAGTATGTACCTGAAAATTACTATTTACAGTTATTTTTTAAAAGTTACAGTGGTAAATAAAAATAAAAGAAATAAATTATACACAAGATTGAAATAACTTGGATTTTAAGCACCACATTTAAAAGGGAATAGGGAACTGGAGTGACAAGCATTGTGGGTAGAGCCTTTGCCTTGCACAAGGCTAACCTGGAGCTCGACCCCGTTATCCAATATGGTTCACAAAGCACCACAAGGACTAATTCTGAGTGCAGAGCCAGAAGGAACACTTGTGCATTGCTGACCCCACCCCAAGAAAAAATAAAGAAATAAAGAGACAATTTAAATAGCAATCTATTTTCCTCTGTCATTCATCTTCACGTCTGAGGAGACTGGAAAAGTGTCTTATTACCCTGAAGCACAAGTAAAAGTCCACACTTTTTCATACCACAGAATGAGCTAAGTCTCTAGTAAGCATACCCCCACAACCCTCAATGAGATTCTAAATCATGCCAATCACTTCAAGCAGCATTTTGGACACCTCCTAGAAATCACAAAACTGTGCCACATTCTTCAACTAACTTCACCTCTATGTGACCCTACACAAGATAAAAATATGTGAAGACACTAATTTCAGATTTTAGACAGTAAAATTTCAGAAATATTAATGAAAATAAGCTTTCCAGAAATAATCCTGCTCTGACAGAGTAACAGGAATGATTGGAAGTCGTAATTCAGAAAGACTATGAAGACAACGCACTGGGTGCAACCTACTGTGCCTTTTACTGAAAGTGGTCCCACATGTTACTCGGAGGGCACACTCCTAAGTTCCTTTAGTTCAGATCACTACACCACCAAAGAATACAATACAGTAGAAGGGGGAAAAAACAAGGTCCAGGCATTACCGCTTTTATATTTTATTATACCCCGTGAGATATACAATTATAAATATGTTCATATTTAGGTTTCCGGTCATACAGTGTTCCAGCACCCATCCCTCCACCAGTGCCCATTTCCTACCACCAATGTCCCCAATTCCCTCCCACACTCCCCCAGCCTGCCTCTATGGCAGGTTCTTTATCTTCTCTTTCTCTCTCTTTCTTCTCTTCTTCCCCTACACATATGGGTTACAATACCTACATTTAGAGAGTTATCATGTGTATCTTTTTACCTGTATTTAATGCTCCAGTTCTAGGTTGGTATTAGCACTTTTGACAATTATTAGCACACTGTTCCATTCTCTGTCTTACCTAACCTCTGACTCCTACATGTTTTTGGTAATTTCCACCTTGACAAGACCTCCTGATCCATGTTTCTCCTGACCTTGGATATTGGTATCATAATATGTATTATGTGTGTATATATATACATATATATATATATATGTCATGCAAATAAGTGGAGTCATTTTGTATCTGTCTTTCTCCTTCTGGCTAATTTCACTCAAAATTATCCTCTCATGTCCATCCACTCATAGGCAAATTTCATAACTTGATTTTTTCCTAACAGCTGCATAGTATTCCATTGTGTAGATGTACCAATTTTTTTTTATCCAGTCATCAGTTCTCGGGTACTTGTTGTTTCTAGATTCTTACTATTGTGAATAGTGCTGCTATGAAAATAAAAGTGCGGATGTTATATCGCTGTATGTTTTGGCTTCCACCTTACTGGAGGACAAATCATTCCTTAAGGTTCCCTAGTTCAGATCATTACCCCACCAAAGAGTGCAATGCAAAGTAGAAGAGAAAAAAAAAATAAGGTTCTGGCATTTGCGTTCCCCCTTCCCCAAGGCTTTTCAGATATGATTCCAAACTTGAAAGTAGCAGTTTCTCAGAAGATAAATATTGAGCAATGCCAAACCATTGGCCTTGACAAGCAAATGACAAAAGTCAGCACCTAATAATTGTCAAAAGTGCTATTTAACCTAGAAGTAAGCATTAAATATGCTCACGTGATAACCCTAAATGTTTGTATTGTAATCCACAATGGTAAGGGAAGGAAGAGAGAAAGAGAGAGAAAAAGAGAAAGAGAAAAGAACCTGCCATTGGGAGGCAGGCTGGGGGAGTGGGGGAGGGAATGGGGGACATTGGTGGTAGGAAATGGGCACTTGGTCGAGGGATTGGGGGATGGAACACTGTATGACCAATACCCAAATATAAACATCTTTGTAATTGTAGATCTCATGGTGATAAAATATTAAAAAAAAAAAGTCTGCACCAAGCAGTGAGGCAGCTTGGGGAAGCAGTGAAGGAGTGACTCATACTATTGTAACCATGTTTCTTGAACCATATGAAATGCTATCTTAAATAAAAATAAATAAAAGGGACTCTCTGTCTAGTGATGAAGCGAGGAGTTTATAACTGTGGACATTCCTAAGAACAGCGATCTACCTGCCAAGGAAGGAGGAAGTTCAGGAGGGTCCCCTGTGAGGAAACCCTCAAACAAAAGTGAATAAAAGCTTTTTTCACAAATCAAATGATTACAAGTTTCACATCTTTTTTTCTGCGTGATGTCCCCTGCACAATCTTCAGAGATTAGAAAAAGCCTTGTTTCAGGTGCCCACAGAGTGGTATCAAGTGTGCCATGGAGAAGCAGGAGGAATTCTGAGCCCAAATGGTAACTGGAAGTCACAGAGAAGAATCCCAACTTATACCCACATTTTCAGATGGTGGGTGCCAGCAGCGCTGCACTGTGAGGACTCACTTAGATAAGGTGTTTCCAAGGTGAAAGGCAGCTGGGGTTTGCTCCAATCATGGCAGCCAGCCATTCTCACCATGCTGTAAGGGACTGGTGTTGATTTGAGTCTAGGATGAGAAATTTCTTTGGAGCTTCAAGAATGTTTAGAAAAATAAGCATGAGGGAAAAAGCAATGTTAAAGCATTAGTGAAAATGAGGGGCTGGAGCAATAGTCCAAAAGGGTAGGGGATTTGCCTTGCATGCGGCCGACCTGGGTTTTTTGATTCCCCGACAATCCATATGATCCCTCACAGTGCCAAGAGAGTAATTCTGAGCATAGAGCCAGGAGTAACCCGGGAAGCATCAGAGAGGTGCTTGACTTCAAAGCAAAAAAAAAAAAAAAAAAACCATAGTGAAAATGGGAAAAGGAAACAGCTTCTGAGGTGCAGAGAAAAGCAAACAAAGCAAACTCTGCCCACACTAGTAGAAAGAACTATGTGGTCCAAAGTATGGAAATGACAAGCCCAGCAGGAAGATGTAATTACTTACCTAAAGGACAAAATAGACCAATAGCAGTATTATTAGTTGAAATAACATAGGGATAAGGCCTTGGCCCTCTCTGTGGTATAGAGGCAAAAGTACCTATAAGTATCTATACCACTCATATCCAACACTTACTATAAGAGTGGGACCCAAACACAGGTTTGTTGGTTTGTTTTAGTTTTTTTTTTTTTTTTTTTTTTGGGGGTGGACACCCGGCAATGCTCAGGGATTACTCCTGGCTCTGCACTCAAGAATTACTCCTGGGGATGGGCCGGAGCGATAGCCCAGTGTAGGGCATTTTGGACACAGCGGGGCCGGAAGCTTGATCCCAGGTCCATAACGGTCCTTGGAGCACTGCCAGGAGTAATTCCTGGAGTGCAGGAGCCAGGAGTAACCCTGAGCATTGCTGGGTGACCCAAAAAAGCAAAAAAAAAAAAAAAAAAAAAAAAAAATTACTACTGGCACTTGGCTCGGGAATCATATGGGATGTTAGGATTGAACCTGGGTTGATCACGTGTAAGACAAATGCCCTACCTGGGGTACTATTGCTCCATCCCCAAACTAAAAGCTTCTAAAGATGTAAATAATCAGAGAGTGTATTTGTGGGGTGGAGGGAATCTGGGGCACAATGTAAGAATGTGGACACAGGATGGTGGGAGGTAGGAAGACTGGGTGCCAAAAATCCATCGTGAAAAACATATAAATCTCAGCACAAAATAAAAACTTAGGAGGCGAGAGATAGCACAGCGGTAGGCGCTTGCCTTGCACGCGCCCGACCTAGGTTTGATGCCCGCATCCCATATGGTCCCCAGAACAGCCAGGAGTAATTCCTGAGCAAAGAGCCAGGAGTAATCCCTGAGCATTGCCGGTGTGACCTAAAAGCAAAAATAAATAAATAAAAAATTTCTTTAACTACCAAATCAGTTTAACAATGAAAAATAACACGGGGGAGCGTTATCTAGTTAGACTTTGGAATAATTGCTTTCTATAAACATAAAGCATCAAACTTAATAATAAGATGCACGCTATGTTTGTAAAGACAATGTTTATTAGTCCAAGTTTGAAGTGATGGGAGTGTGGGTCTGTACTACCTTCACAAAAGAAAATCTCCTAGTACCTTCTGGTAATTCCATTTTCTGCTTTGTTTCCACAGTTTATTTCATCTTGGGGTATTTTGCTATACTTATAAAAGCCAGCCATACTAAGCTCTTCAGAAAGAGAGATACACACAAACACTACTTTTAAAAAAACAATTTTATATTGAAGCAAAATATTGTTTATTGCAACAGAGAGACAGAGAGTTATGTGTTCAAGAGAGAACACAGGTTTTGGAAGGGAAAAGCCATAAACAACCTTTTCTATCTGAAATAACTTTTTCTCTCTAGTAACAATTACACTTACCTTAGGGTCAAGGTTTGCAAAGGTAGCGAGAGTTCCCTCCAATATAATTAAACACGGCTCAAGTAATTATACTTCTGGCAGTCATTCCAAAATTGGCTTGTCGAAAACTTCTTTTAACAACACACAAGTAGCACCTTGTGAGAAAATTCAGAAGAGCCGCCCAAGGAAAAAAAAAAAATATGGGAGAGTTAACAGAAAGCACAATGATATTACTCTAAAGTACTTCTGCTAACTTTCAGAGTTTTTTATCATCTATCGCTAACCATTTATCTGGTTCATTTAAAAAATTAACCTTATAGTCCAATTTTAGAAAGTCATATTGGAAATTCTGTATTCGCACTGCACATATCTCTCTGCAACACATGGGAATGGGAAGAAACAGTCAAAGATGAAGACTCAAAGTATCAGCGCCTGATCACTAAAAGGCCTTCCTTCCTCGCAAAGACCAGAATACTTATTTATTTATTATTATTTTAAATAATTTATTTGTTTTTCCGAATATACACTATATTTTTTATTTTCAAAACTTTAGAGCAGCCCCCTCGGATATATCTTTAAGGGTCAGAAGAAGGTATACTAAGAGAGAACACTAACAAAAACCTCCACTGAGGATAGACAAATTACATGCAGGGCAGCATGCAGGACACTTGCCTATAGATACTGCCGCGCCCGGATTTAGTTCAGGCCACTTCCAGTTCCTCTGCCCAGACCCAGGAAGGCTCCTACCACTGCGTGAAAGGCAGGGGGAAGCACACAGAAAAAATGAAACCACACAGTGGAAAGCCCAGGCAACAATCAGATCCCAACCTAGGGCTGACCTCAGGGGGCACTGCTCTTTTTTCTTCAGGAGTCCTCTGCGTAGGTCATGAAATAATGTTCTTTTGGAAAATATTCTGGTTAAGCATACAAACACAATCACTCTGAAATTTACTGCATAGTTATTAAATGTAAGTCCTAATAAGCATGTGTTAAAAGCCTAGCATACAGGGTGTCAGAGAGTCGACATAAGGTGCTGGCCTTGCATGTGGCTGGTCTTGGTCTGATCAGGCTACCTCCATATGGCTCCTCTGAGCGCCTCCAGGAGTGATCCCTGAGGCAGAGCCAGAAACCAGTCATGAGCACTCCTGTGTGGTGCTGAGTGTGGCATCCCTCTTAGCCCCCTGGGCCATATCAATCTCCCCCAGAAACCTAAAACCCTATATGTGTCAAACAAACCCAAATCTTACCTAATTTAATACATCCACCAATTCTGAGAAGAGAACCTGAACTGTGATACAAAGGCAGGTTATATAAATGATATCATCCGAGTACAACCAAAAGCCTACAGTCTAGCAGAGCCTTAAAAACCTGCAGCTGAGTAATTACAGCTGCTTTTGGTAGACCTAAAGAAGGTGAAAAAAGGTAATAGAAAGGAAGGCTTTATTGGTATTAACCGCTAGCTATAGAGATAAATGCATCAAAATATTTATTTGCAGCTGAAACTAGGTAAAGTGTGTCTTCAAACCCGTGATCTTAAAAAAAGTCTCAAAAGATGGTTATGCAAATTTAAGATTTCTCGTGCAATTAGTTTCCAAACATATAAGATATATCAAAAGGATAAGTTATAAGATCGCAAGAATTTGAGATACTATGTTTCAAAGAATCATGCTTACCGTAATAATGCCAAAAGTGATTACCTTCTAAAAAATAAAACAGGGTAAACTATAAATCGCTTTTCTATTTTTTAGTTTATATTATTTGGATTGGGTCATGCCAAGGTAGCCGATGCTACCCTTAACCTTAAAGCCGAGGACAGATATTTAGAAGAACAACACGAAGTCTCTGTGTAAAGAACAAGTTCTCTACCCTTGGTTGCTCAAGGTCCTAAGCACTGCTGGGTTTCTGTGTGGGAGAGCCCTAAGGGCACCTAAACCAATCTCAAATACAAGGCGCGTGCTCTATCGCTGAGTCCCATCCCAACTAAACTAGATTTAAAGTAAATTTTTTCTAGTGACTAGTTCCAATTCTAAATATGATTCTGTCTCAATCACGAGTCATCCATTTTATGCTAATATTAAGTTTTCTTACCTGTGTTATTTTACAAGCGTAGACTTGTTTTCTCCAGAGATTAAAGTATCACCATTATCACAAGAAATTGAACACAGAAGCAGGTAAAAAGAAGCAGTTCGCTCCTACAGGACAAGTCATTAGAAGAACCCTAATCCTCTTTTTATTTTTGAAAAATTTATGTTGGGCGTAAAATTACAAAAGTGACATTTATGTAAATATATAATGGAATTCTTGCTTTTATTTATAAATGATAATATAAATATGCCAAATGCGTATTCATAGCTCCACAAGCTACATAGCAACATTTCAAACATGGTGGGGATTCTCAATGTTTTTGAGCCATGCAAAAGAAATTCAGAAAATAAAATATTTGGGAATTATTCTAACCCCCTATGCTAAAACCTAAAAGATGTTATGAATGGTACAGCCCTCACCTCTTCACTTCCACTGGTCTATGTAAGAGAGGTACATTTAATTATATATGATTTGTTGCTGTTACCATATCACTCATTTTGTCATGTTAATATATTCTGTTGAGGCAATTATAATATATTAGATGTCATAATACATAGATCGAGCCACCTTTGATAAAAACATTCAATGTAGAAAATTTACATTTGTGATACAACTGAATCTTTCCCTTTTTTTCATACTACCATGTACTATCCGCGCTGAAATTTATGACTACAACTAATTTTGCAGGCAAGAAAGAGAGCTCAGTGGGTTGGCATACATGCTCTGAATGTAGTAGGCTCAGTTCTCCAGCACTACATGGCTGCCTGATTACCAATAGAAGGCATACCCAGAACTGAGCTAACTGGTAGTAACAACCTGATCACAAAGGGTATGGCCTATAAGCAAAAAACACCAAGAAAGCTTAAAAAGGTTTTACATATTATTTTCTTATTTGTCACATTTAGATTAAATATATTCCATGTAGATAGGATAGTCTGTATAACATTAGTGTACTAGGTCTATCACTTATCAATAAAAATAAAATTACCATCTATGGCTGAATATCAGTAATTTGTTTCAACCTATAATTCCTCACTAAAGAATAGTTTTCCACAATATGCAAAAGGAGAGAGAAAGTGAGAGAAGGAAAAGCACCTGCCTTAGAGATACATTGCAGGGTGGGTGGAGGAGGAAGCAAGGGACACAGCGCGGCTGAAATGTGCACTGGTGGAGGATGTGGTGGAACACTTAGGATGAAACTCCAATTATGAACAGCTTTGTAATGGTCTACTTGCACAGTGATTTAATAAAAAACAAATTAAAAAAGAACATGAGTTTTCACAATAATAGCTATCATGAGTGAACTTGATAGTTTAAATGTTATTATGGTCCTTTTCTGTGTGTCAAGTTCAAAGAATCTAAAAGTTTTATTGCCTCTCCATGCAGAGAAATACTATATTCCAAGACATTTCATCAATAAAGAGACTCTGCTTCAAGGCTGTGGTGCAAACATTGCCGCGAGATATCTCAGAGGCAAGTGGTGACAGTGGCAGAGAAGCCAATGGCAGTTCCAGAAGGAAGACTGGAGGCAGAGAATGACTGCAATCTCTCCCTCCCCTGCATGTGGAATAGTTTCACTTGGTCATTTATCAAAAGGGTAGGTTACTAAAATCAGGGGCTCTGCACTCTTGTTTCTACATCTAACAGACTTTATTTCAAAAGTCTAGAAATTCCATCTTGAATTTGGATAATGTTTTTCCCAGATTAGAAAGAACCCTCATTATTGTCTGCTGTGGAAAACTATATGATCTGGTTTCCCAAATTCTTTAGTCAAAGTTCCATACTACCTACTACATGCTTTCTTGAATTTTCCTGGTCCCACCCAACTCTTCTTGCGTTATTTTTCCAGATGCCCATTTGGGCTGAGTGTTTATAACCTGTTGGTGTTCTCGAATCTCCTTTGAGAGAGGCTGCCCAATTGACATTTGATTTGCCCTTGCTACTCTTCTTGCTTCCAATATATATCTCAGTTCAATATTTCTCTGTCTATTTGTTCAAACCAAATCCCAATTCTAGTATACTTGTTGTAGTTTAATAATATATCCTACAATCTGTAGGAGATAGAACATCTTACACCTTAAATAGCCAATAGACTTGTCTTACTCAGAGCCAGGCATCATTTTTTCTCTAGCTAACAACTTATTTAATGACATCCCAAAATTCCCAGAAGTGAAGCCAAAAAGATGATGACTAGACTATTGCTTGCGCTTCTTAGTCATTAATAACAGTTACTAACAATTTAGTAATGGAACAGTACTGAGAGAAACCCATGATTTCCAGTGAGGCTGTAGCACCACTAGCTTAAGACCATCAGATGGGATCAGAAAGGACAATGAGAAACTCATTCATCTGTGCAGTGGGAAAATGGGTAGAGAAAGACAGTCGTGGGTAATAATCTGGGAGGAAGTGGTATGGCAGGAACTTTCTCAGGCAAGCAAAGCTCCAGGAAGAAAGAGTACTAGGCTCAGGACAAAGAGGGTGGAGGTTTACTTCAGAGCCTTTGTGGATCCAAGCATGGAGGGTGAGAGAGAGCGGGCTCCTCATGCCCCTGATTTCTGTGGGTGCCTGAATAAGTGGGACTTGAGCCAGATACTAAGTATCAGGTCTGGGGCCCCAGAGAGTAAGGTTGACTGCACCTGGCCATTACGTGACATAGTTCTCTAGCATGTGTGACATTCCCCATACTCCTTTCTCCCTCAAGGGCACAATGTTTGTTTTGTTTTAATTATTTTTACTCTCCTCCACTGCACCTCTGAGGGCACATTAAGTTACTTCCACTGCCTCACCCCCACCTTCAGCAGACAAATGTAACACCCCACAAAACAGCAAATTATTACTACAGAATCTGTTGGGGAAGAAAAGACGAGTGGCTCCAGACCAAGAAATGAACAATTAAAGGTCAAAATCAGAAGTGAAGGGGGAAAAGGGTGCATGAATGGGGAAAAGGGACAAGTTCACAGTGAAGGACTGAGTTGGACCTGTAGTGGCAAACTTTATGTAGTATGTTGACTTTTTTATAGTCACAGCTGAAACTTACATAATGCTAAAAATACATGTTGTTTTTGATAAAAGTATATTAAAAAACCTGAAGAATATTAAAGGTGGCTGCGGGGGAGGCTGCTTCTTTAAAAGCAGGTGGTGCTATTTCTACCACACAACTAGCAGACTTGAGCAAATGAATTGACATTTCGCGATATCTAAAGCTGAAAACAGCCAGTAAAGAAAGAGACCTTCCGCAAAGCTCTAGTTCAGAAAAAGGAGAAATAATAGCGTCTCCTAGGAAAATAAAAGTGAGGGAGTTCACCACCCCAAGGCTTGTCTTCTAAGAAATGTTGGAGAGTTTCCCCTCTATGTACATAAAACAAAGAGAGGTCATGTAAATGTTGACCAAGGCAATTAGTAGACTAAAAAACCAAAGATAAAATGTCAGGAGCAAACCTCCAGAGAGATCAATAATAACCTGAATATAACTGGACTGAAATTCACCAATCAAGTGACACTGGGGCGGCCAAATGAATTAAGAAACCAAAACCCAAGGAGCTGGATAGAGAACACAAAGCACTGAGTGCATGCTTTTCGCATTTGTTCCCTGCTATCTCTCCTGCAAACTGCTGGGAGGACTCCCAGCACAAAGAGTCAGCAGTATGTCCTGAGCACCAAAGTGTGGTGGTTGTAATACTCCACCCAACCACCCCACATCAAATTCAACTGTGTAACTCATTTAAACTATTGAGATAAAGTGAGAGGAAGAGAAGAAAAAATAAAACCATGAACCACTATATTTCTTTATCAGATAAAATTATTTTATAGATAAAAGTGTCAACAAAGAGACACTTTATATAATAACTTTATATAATAACAGATCACTTTAATAAGAAATTATATTTGCATACACATATATGCATCCAATGCGTAGAAGCACAAAATATAAAATCATGTATTATTAGATTCTAGGGGACACTTGTCAGCAACATGATAATAATAAGAAGGGACTTTCTATATTCCACTGGTATTGACATAGACTGACAAAAATATCATGAAGAAATTAATGGCGCCACAGACAAAATTGAATACAGGGCAGACATAGCAGATAACTTCAGAGCACACCATACATAATCTTCTCAAGTCAAATGAAATGGCGGTAAAGAATGGAACCTTCTAGAGGGATAGCACAGCGGGTAGGGTATTGGCCTTGTATGTAGCCAACCCAGGCCTGCACCTCTAGGCATCCATGGTCCCCAAGCACCACCAGTAGTACTTTTGAATGCAGAGCCAGGGGTAACC